>JABFOV010006594.1:0-10462 GCA_022817685.1 Aradophagus sp. ZL-2020
TTATAGTCCAGTATATAGCCGAAACAATGATGAAAACCTCAATCGTGTATATTGTTTTGTTTTTCGAAAAAAAAAAATCTTAAATGTAGCCCTATTTTAAGGCAAAAGATACGAAAAACCCCCTTAAGATGTTTAAATAAACTTTTTGTTTAAAATTGTAATTTTATTAATAATTTCTTCGGCTATCGAGAGGAAGTATTACTAAAAATTTCTTCGTGATGTTACTACTTAAATAATTAAAAACCCTACTATTTAAATGGTAATATTTCTTCATTTGGTTGTTTTAATATTTGAAAAGTAATTTTCAATTTTCTTGATTGCAATGTTTTGAGATCAAACGTTGTTGGTAATTAATATTATGACTTCTTCAAATGAATATTTTGTAAACCAATTTCTTGGACTAAGATTAAGTGAACAGTCTTTGGAAAAAAATTCGATCAAATAATTTGGACTAGTCTCGAATCAATATAAAATGATTTACTTCGATTGGTCAGTGAATTCACAATTTTCATGCTCGTACTATTTTTGTAGTATCCACCCGACGAATGATGTCAGCTCATTCATTTATGTCATGTTGATTTGATTTTCAAACGGCTTCGGTAATTAAATGCAATTTCGCTTTGTGCGCGATATTTTACTATGATTAGACAGCTTTTCAATTGTTATTAAAAATATATTTATCGATATACTTTTAAACATTAACTATTGTTTAATAAATAATTTATCATTTTCACTTGAAATAATTTTACCTCAAATTTTCATAAACATCAAAGAGCTTTTCATAAAAGCCAGAAGAGACCGAAACAAGAAAAAAAAAAAAAGGAACTGTTCATTTTTCAGTGGAAACAATTTTTCGGAATCACATTGAATAGCATTTTTTATTACTAAAGTTTTACGTGTTTGTCAAGGGCTTATCAAAAAAAACAAAAAATCAGTTTCTGTCATGTGTACTAGACAATATTTTTAACGAACATTTTAGAATTTGTATCGATAACAACCATCTAAAATGTTTAAATTACTTTTTTAAACTTGATTTCAAAATTGAAAATTGAATTTAGTAATAATTATTTTTATTGTGATTTTGCCTCTTTCAGCTTTAATTAAAATTCATTTTAACGTTATAAAATGGAACAATGACAAACTATATAAATGCTCACCCGGGTAAAACTTCATTTCACCCGAAAATTGTCAGCATTCAGCTATTCGTTCATTCGTTTGGATTAATGACTTAAATAGATAACAAACGAACAAATCTTAAATAAAATGTTATTATTCATTTGGTGTTTTATCACTTTTAACGGAGAAAAGTATCTCAGCGAGGTGAAAGCTATAAACCAAGTGTAACAGGAGATTCTTAATTAATTAAACATATAGATATAACAAATAAATAATATATGTTTATTTATCGATTTTCAATAATTGTCTCTGAAGGTGCGCGTAAAATTGTACATTTGTATGAAACATAATTTAAACACGTCATTAAAATGTTATAATATACGCTGCGCTTGAGTAAAGTTGGCGTAATTGAACGTTACATACGCTGTAAATGTCAGGCTTGTCAAATATTGCGTTCATAATAACGGTCGTAAAATTGAACTTCATTTCGGTTTCAAAGTCACATTTCAGTTTCAAATCATTTTCTTGTCTTCTTTTTTACCATTACATCTATTTACAACTACATCTAGTACTTTTTCAATAAAGATCTAAGATAATCTACAAAAAAGAAACCTTTTGAAATAGAAGGTTTGGAAGGTTTTGCAACTTCAAACTTCTTGAAATACAGGATTGCTCTGATTTTAACAGATTCAAACCACTAAAACTCTTTTGAGAGATTTGTTGGAGACTTCGTTCTACGATGTACAGAGAAATAAGATAAATGAAGCGGCTGAAAAAAAATGAAAGGTCATTCATTGTCCGATAATTATAAAAAATAATTCGCAAACGATTTAGCGCCTGGCGGTGCGGAAACTATTGAGCAACTACCGACGTTGTCATCAAGTCCAAGTATTCCGAACATGATGACACATCGCTGTAAGAAGATGACGAAAGCATCAGTGTGAAAGCGCAAGGAACTGAAATTCAGCAAATGTTTGAATTGGGCTTATTTCACTCCGGATGCCGACGTGTCATAGCTAGAATTCTAATGGCAGTGGAATTAAATTCGAGACGGAATTATACTTCAAGCGATCTGAAAAATCGAAATGTTAATTAAAAAATTGGTACGGCGTAGAAAATGTAAAGTTAGTTTGAAAATTAATTAACTGCAGTAAGCAATCAGTTAATTCGTTGAACTGAATGTAAGTCGGAATGAAAAATTCGTGGACATTTCAATCAAAAATTTCCGTCTCGGATGACTACGTTTGAATAAACTTCGACACGATATCTTTCGTTTCCTCAACCTTCGATAATAAAATATATCCTGTCATGGTCATTATTCAATACTAACGTCAAATTCATAATTTGATCCAAAGTTTGGTTTTTATGTTCGTGTATCTTATTTATCGTAATAAATTGATTTGAAAATATTATTTAGACACATAGATATACAGCTGATTAATGTGCAAAATGTTTGTTATTTAAAAAAAAACAACAAAATATTTTAAAACAAAAAAAGACCTTTAAAACGAGTATCTTGTTGTGAGACACCCAGATTGTCTTAATTCGTTTGAATTTAAGACACCGTTGATATCCAAAACGAAAAAATCATTTCAAACTGAATTACTAATTTTTACAACATAGAATTGTTTTTTGTTTCCCTTAAATAAAATATGGCATTTTTCTCCCATGAAAGTTTTTTTTATAAAATTTGCATAGTACTTATAATGGAAAATAATTTTTTTATCATGGAAATTGAAACTAGAATCGTGACTTCTGCATCTGCGAGTCCACTTAATTTTACCAAATATTTTTTAATGTAAAAAGACTTTCGTTTACTTTATAAGATTGTTTTACAAATTTGTCATCGAAAACTGCAATGTACCACTAAACTTATCAACAAGGTAATTATCATAGAATAAAAAAATAATTATAAGAAAGAACAAAAATATATATCAGGAAGTTAAAATCATTAAACCTAATGAATTTCACAGGATTACAGTAACGTGAGATAAAAAAGCGGAAAAACATGCTCGGCTATCAATTTGCAGAATCATATTATTTCAAATGTGTGATGGCAATCTCAGTCTACGTGATCCATCCCAAAGGATTTTCGCCCGACACGCCGTGCACCGTATGTAATCGAATGGATTCAATGCGCGAAATTTCCGTACAACTCATGATGGAATCTCTTTATAAATATGAAAAAAAAAGGAATTATGTCAACGTGGGAAATGAAAATTCTATCTTGTGTAAGAAAATCCCCGAGAAATCGATGCGTTGTATTTGTTGACAGCATACCGAGTGATCGATCACATTACGAGGTCGAAAACATTTTGCGAAATTAAATTTGCAATTTTTCCCACTCGTATCAACAAAATATTGTTATATATTGTCGCGGAAATAATGTAGGTAGCCTTAACAAAGATTTATGATCCACAACTAACTACTGCTTAGTATCTCGTTAGATTTGAGATAACAAACGCTCGGGTTATATAGTTCGATACACATTTTGCATAAATCGATTTGCAAAACAAGTCGGCATTAGGACGAAAACATCGCCTACATATTCGGAATAAATGGTCGCTTATTTGTCTGGGGAATGAATCGAAAACAACAGAAAAACGAATGAGCATTAAAAGACTGTTTTAGCGAGTACTTTTCGATTTGTTTCAACAGTACTATCTCTGCAGTAACGCATTTTTTTTTTTTTTTTTTTTTTTTTTTCTATCGCGTAACACTTCCGTAAACAATAATTTTTGAAAGGAAAAAGTATTCGCAGAAATGTTATTACTTAGTGCGACGTGTCAAATTCATTTACGAGTGAACACGGGAGCGATATCTCTCGTATATTGCAGCGGAATATTGCCTGTGATAGTTAACGTAGTATCGCTGTCGACTTGACGAAGGCTACGCACGTTACGAACTTTGAATTCAGTTGAAAGGGACGTCATTTGATCTTGTCGCGGGGTATATTGAATTTGCAATCTTACGGACAAACGCGAACGGATAGGCCCGCAAAAGTGCATAATACTTGTTCCAAAATTAAACTATCGTTCAGTTAAAAAACTTGAAAACAATTTTTTTTTTTACAAATTAAATATTCATTTATTTGCCGCGCTGATTGTGCGATTGATTGCGAGCCCGAGAAACTACGATTACTTAAATCTAAAATTGATTAGAGAATAATTCGACTTAGTTTTAATCAAACAAGAAAGATTAATTTTTAATGGTTTTAACGTGGGATCCGGACATGAAATATTGATCCAGTTTCGCAATCGAAGTTGCTACTATTGTGTCCTTCTAAATGTGCCACGATAAAATATACTCGGTAAAACAAAGACAAAATATCTTAATGATGTATACGGTCATCGTAAAAGTTTTTTTTCTGATGTAATTATAGCAATGTAATTATATTGTACGTAAAATGAAAAAAAAACTCAATAATAGATTCTGAAAACTTTGATTGTAATTTTTATTCAAATGGTATATTTAAGAATCAAAAAATTATGAATAGGTTTACAAGTTAAAAAAAAATATATATGAATTCATATAAAAATATATACAAGATTATGACGCTGATTTAGGGTTCAAAAGTTGAATTAACATCAGCTTAATGTAGATTAAGATGATTGTAATAAAAGAAGGACGTATATTTTTTATTGGTTGATTTCAATAACAAAATGTTTCAACGGCAGTATATTTTACGTATCTAATATACGAAACGTGATTATGACAAGAAAAGAACCATTATATGCTGCACGTAAAGCTGTGTCAGCTCAAGTTCTTAAATGCATGCTTATAATGTTAACCGCACTCTTCCGACAAATCGAAAGCCCTATAACCGCATCCTTCTCACCTTCTTCATTTACGAAGCTCTCTTCCTTTCGCTTCGACAATCATTCATTGAGTCATATGAACTATATTTCCAATTCAAGACGTTTTATTCTATTTACGAAAAAGCGACCCCTAGCGCAAGCTAAATAATCTATCACTTTCAATTATTGATTACTTATAAAATGGCAAGAAACTTGCGCTAAAAATGTTATCTGTTTGGAAATAGACCGAATCTGTGGATTGTTTTTATTATTTTTTTTATTTTTTTTTTTTTTTACATATGGCTAGATGAGTGTGATATAACATATTATATTATATCTAATTAGTTACAGTTATACTATTATAATATACAACCTGAAACATTCAACATTTATTATATATTGGCAAAAGTTAATGAGATTGTTTAAAATTTTTACTGAATATTTGTGGTAATGAATGAAGCTGTAAAAAATCTTTTTATTTTATTTATGAACAGATCTTTTCTGTGGCAACATTGATGGCAAATTATTCACTTTTGTTCGCGTTGATAAGAATGTCAAGTCCGTTGAAAAGATAAACTTTAAAGTAAACGGTAAATTGTTTCAGACCACTGGTATAATTTTTCAATGAACTTTTTCTCGCAACGCCTTTCTTTAAACTTTTTGCCGCAGATTGGGTCATCTTTTGTGGAAATAATAATAATAAAAAAAGGAGAAAATCAACAATAACTAAAATGAATGCCGCGCATTCGCATTCTTTACACGAATCTTATTACGCGTCACTACCGCGCACCTGTTCCTTTTGCACACAGTCATAAAGAATCTCCGCGTTTTGGAAATTCGTGAAAACACAACGAGGTATACGATATACAATCGAACTGCATTTTATAGACAGAACAAAGACAGGAATGAAACGAGTAAAAAAGAACGAGCAAAAAAGAACGATAAATTGTTCAAAATGTTGGCAAGTAAGATAAAATTATTGTATACCTTTTTGCACTCAAGTATAATGCTCGAGAACACATCTTAATTTGGAATTTTATGTATTTTGAAGTCAAAATATTTATAAGTTTTACGTAAGGAATTAAATTTGAACGTCATTCTGACATTTGATGTTTGACATATTTTCATATGGATTTCATATTTTTTACCGAAGATGAAATCACTAGTTCAATAATATTTTATTTAAAATTGAATTAGAGTTTCGAAATCAATTGAATCAAGCTTGAATTAATATCGAATTTTCAACCTACGACAATAACATGTACTTGAATCAACATTGAATCAACATAAGTCAATATGGGATCAGGACAATTAAATCAGAATTAAATCAGAAATTAAATCAACAGCATCAACTCTTATTAAGATTTAAACGATAAATTTTAGTTCTACATAATATTACCTGAAATCGACTTTGATTCAATTATTTTCAATATTTAGTCAACTATAAATCAAAACTGTTTTTATCAATATTGAACCAACTGCATCTTCGGAATATTACACAATTCAAATTGCACAATATGAAGGAAGTATTGAATTACTCTGAAATGTTCATTTTCGAAGCAACGGACTGTTTTGAAGATAAAAATTAATATAAATCAAATGAAAAAGATCCAACTGTGATTATTACACGGGAGTCGCTGAGCGATTACATATGCAGAGCGCTGCAATTTAATATAGATCAGTGAATTTTGTGCTAGTCGCGTCTGAATACCAATCGTGTCATCTGCATACTATTAAATACTTGTACCTGAATTAAATTAAAGTCATCTTCAAGTTTAACATTGAACCAAAAACCTGTTAGATTCTCTTGAATAGTAATTATTTCGCGTAAAAAGATCGTGAAACGTCTGTTACGAATTTAGTAAGTGTACACTTTTTCTTTGTTTACAAACGACAAATTAAAGATTTAATAAAAGTACATTAAATTCACTTCCACTGTTTTATTTGACGTTCAAGTTTTTTAATTCTTTTTTCTTTCCTCGCGATGCAGAATAAGCAAAGTGTGAATCGCGAGAAAAAAATTGCGAGTAAATATCTTTTGTTGGATAATACAAAGAGAAAAAAGATGAGTAAAAATTATTTACTTTGTTAAAAGAGTGTAGATATACATTTTTCAAAGCAGAAAATGACTTATCTATTAATACTTCTTTACATTATAGGTCGTAATGGTAAATGCATCACTACTTTGAAACAATATGACCACATTTTGTTTATTTTAAAAAATATAAGCACGCTTTCTTGAGAAAGTAATTAATGCTTATAACATGAGTTTTTTTCATCTGTGCTAATGTTTATTCGGTTTTTAGAAAATTAAACATCTATATCAAACAAAACTGTAAAATAAAATACAACAATTTTAAATAAAAATAAAATAAACATCTATAGACCGAAATTTAAAACATGGGAAAACTATTTTAAACAATGACCTTTTATTATTTATGTATTTATTAATTAGGTTTTCAAGGAACTGTTTTACGTGACGTAATAGATAAAAAGTACTCATGGAAAATTGTTAAATATAAAATATCGTATTGTTTAAAAAAGTGCAAATGGTGCAATGATACAAATGAATAATAAATTAATTTACATAAACTCAGAGTTGAATAAATGTATACATAGTTAAGGCGTTCTTTTATCAAAAAGCATAATATCGCGGATGCCAAAATCAAATGTAGCTGCAAGTTTCTAGATTTGCAATTGTTGTTATAATTAGAATCTAATTAAATATTACAATCACTGAATCATGAGTCACAATTTTCATCCAGATTTAGACCGTGACATCGACCGTGAAATTTTTATTATTGCAAAATGATTAACAAATTTATTTCTATTCGCAATGATTAATTTGACGATCTTAATTTAAAGAAACAGACTTTAATGAAATAAATTTTACAACTTTTTACATCATAAAACATATCAAGATTTCTTTTAAACGACTTTTATACCGTAGCAACCCTAAAACATATTTATCTAAGAAACGATTACAAAACGACCTTTTTCACGAAGAATACTCCTGCTTCGAATTCGTATTCAGTGTGTCGGCGATCATAAAAAACTGATAGATGAATTAAAGGTAATGTTTGCAAAAGAAAACTGGAGGAAAAATGTCTTTGGAGAAAAAAAAGACGAAAAAACATAAATAAAAAGAAAAAGAAAAAAAAGTGTCAATGTGAAAATTATATCGTGAAAGATATAGATGAAACTTTCGTCTTATATAATAAACAAAGATATTGTAAACTATATCATCGTATCGTGATAAAAAATAAAAAATATATCACTGCTATTGCATATTGTCGAAACTTGTAAAACATGCATTTAATTTGTAATCAATAACCGTAAAATTGAAGCCGCCTTTTTAGTGAAAAAAAAATTATTACTTGTAGTATATACACATACATCAAACCAATTGTTTCATCAAAATTATAATGAGGTTTTAGAATTCCCATATGGTCCTTATAAAAAAAAAAAAAAAAAAAAAAAAAAAAAAAACCTGTGCAATTTTTCTACAGTCATTTAACAATGTGATCGGGTTGTAGGACATTTTCGCGTCCAAAGGGTATATCGAATACGCGTCTTGTACCCAAATATTCCAATCTTCTTAGCGACGGTGTGAAAGAAAAGAATTCTTGGCGTAACTTTCTTTGAAAACCCGAGTCGACTTAAACGCCGCTATGCTCTGTTTCAGACCCTAAAGTACGGCGTTGGAATTGCGATAAAAGTCGCATGGGGGAATGTTAAATAACGCAGCGAACGCTGAAAAATCTCACCCCGGTAGATGTAAAAAGTAAATATGACAACCCTGCGAAAGCTTTGGAGGGATCGTGACAACGATACGAGACCGAGATAATGCCTGTAATATGGACGGTTTCCGGTCCTCGATAATACATTTTTCAAGAGCGGGAATATAAGATTTATTTTCATTCCATTGCTTGGTATGCTCGCCGGTATTTACTTTTTCGCATCGTAACGATAAGGCGAGCGGACAAATAAATCATGCGCAATATAGATGCGATAAAACAATGGAAAATCGAATCGTGAACGAAACAATGATAATTGAACAATGTAAATTCGATGTGGATTAACGGAATGTGATATTTCGATGTTTATTTCCCATTAAAGAAAAGGTTGAATTTTAAAAAGAAATATATTTTTTTTAATGGATATAATTTTTCAGGCAACAATTTAAGCATTATAGAAAACAATTAATCAATTTTATGTTAATATTAAAAAGAAGGACAATTTACGTTAAAGTCAATTAAAAATTACGAAATACTTTAAAAGTACATTGTAATAGTTTGCTATGCACTCAGAAAATACGTGATTCAATTTTACTACTTAAATGATATTTTGAGATTTATTTAGAGTCAACTAAATTTTTTTGCTGTATAAACAAAATTTTTCTGCAAAACTTCTGTTGTCTGATTTACTCTACACTGAGAAAACCATATTGTAACCACTACAAGATATATTGTAACGTGGACAGTTTCATATAGTAAACTGTTTACGATATCATATCGTAACTACATTCAGCCAATGACGTTGCTCGATTGCTTTATTTCGACCAATAACCACGCTGGAAATTTTACAACCCATATTGTGCGATATAGTTTTCTCGGTGTAGAGCGGTCTTGAATACTGTTTAAATCATAAAATTCAAGTGCATATTTTTATGAGTGCAATAGATTGAAAAGTATACACTATAAATAGATAATTGCAGTTGAACTTGGAACAAATTTTCTCAAAATCAAAATGGTAATGATCCGTAATTACTTTGAAACACCATAAAATAAAAAATTGCATTTCGATTATGTTTATAACAAAATAAAATTTCTAGTTTTCTACCATCTGTTGAACGCTATTCAGAATATATATTGACAGAGCTTTCAGTAGAAAAATATAGTTGAGTCAGACTATGCTCACCTATCGTCGGTACATGACCTACAAAAATGGACCCTTTTTAATACGAACGTTCGAGAATGCGATGCCTACATTACCAACTGATTTTATAAGAGCATTTATTATTCTTGTTAGAGCATTTATTTATAATTATGGTTCATAATTATTGTTTGAAGCTTATAATAATGTAGAATCATATCATATATTATATATAATTTATGAAAAATATTGAGTGATTGTCGTTCTCTAGTAAATTAATTAACGTAATTTCTTATATTATATTAATTACAATTATGAACTAAAATTTAATTATTGTTCTTATAATTACTGTTGTCAAAAATTTTATGAAATCGAAAAAAATATTAACAATTTTTTGAATACGTACTTTGTTTTTTTTTTTTTTTTTTTTTTTTTTTCTTTTAGCAGAATAATCTCAAATATATTTTCCCCCTAACTCTTATACAAATCTCTCAACCCACTAGAATCCCTCTCATCGCATTTTCCGTCATTTTTTAAAAAAAAAAGAAACAATATTGGGAAATATTGAATCAACGTGCGAATGTGGCTTCAGTTTACATCACTTTATTCATACTTTATGGTTCAATATTGAATTCGCATCGTTTTGTTGCTGCATCCTAGTCGAATGAAATTCG
>JABFOV010006595.1:0-10462 GCA_022817685.1 Aradophagus sp. ZL-2020
CACCACCACACCTACAACGATATAAAACAGACCCTCATTGTTCCTAGGTTCAATAACAACAGAAAAAGAAAAGAAGAAAGTGTTGAATAGAGACCAACTGGAAAAACAAGAAAGAAGGAGAGGAAGGACACGCCTGCCCCGCGGGCGGGGGGGTGGGGGGGGGGGGGGGGGTGGGGGGGGGGGGGGAGAGGGGGGGGGGGGGGGGGGGAGGGGGGGGGAAGGGGGGGGGGGGGGGGGGGGGGGGTACAGACAGGCAGCGCAGGAAAAGCGGTTGCTGTCAGCAATCGAGTCCCCACCCCGGCCCGTCGTCCGTGGAAAAAAATGGCAGCTGCTGTGCGGCCTGGATGGCGCATACAACGCTGTAATAGCGCCGCGCATCGACCACAGCTATTATTCCCTTGGCCGCCACACGCGCGCGGCTACTCGGTCTCGGAAAACGTCTTTCATTTCTGACCCCCACCGCACCGTCTCTTTTTCTTATACCGTGAATGATGAGTAATTGTGGAGGGAGGTGGGAGTCGAATTTAAAATTTTGTTCCCTGTCACTAATTTCAAAATTTGAGTTGTCTTCCACTTTTACGTTCTTTTTCTTATTATGGAATTTGGATAAAATGTTATGAGGGAGGAGATTTGAATAAAATTTCGAAATTGGAGTTGTCCCTCATCTTTATTTTCCTACGGACGTTGGGTATGAAGTAATGATAAAAAGAAGTCAGCGTCGAATTTGAAAATATGAATTAGATTTTTGGAAGTTTCTTAGGTGACTTTTTGAGAGCAAATGGGTTGGGTCGTTTAGAGTTATGATGTGAAGTCAGTTGGGGTGGATGTGATATAGCGGCTTACTGCGGTTCAGGTTGATTTTGTAATTTGAAAATAAAATATCTAATTTCTTAATTTAATTTATACTCCCTTCTTGCGAAAAATTTTGCGATCTTCTACTGCATATTTTTATTGAAAAATTCATAATCAATGATGAAAATCGAATTTGTTTGGATTTATGACTTATACAAATAATGCAATCCCATATTTACTCAATTACACTAATTTTCCTTAACACGTATAAAAATTTACGTATTAAAAACTTTAAAAGTAATAATGACACAAAAATTGATTATTGATTGATGAATTCGAACGTTGTATTTTGTTTCTTTACAAAAAGGTGATATCAAATTTACCCTATTTTGTTATGGTTACTTAGGTTGAGCGAATATATTGACTGGTTTTGAGTGAAAAGACTTGAAGGATAGAAATAGCCAGAAATTGAGCTTTGATTTATGACTTTTTATGTTGTATTTTGATTCAATAATAAAATACTCATTAATTCTGTTATATCAAGATCAAAATGAATTCTGATTTAATTGTTAATGTAAATATTAACTATGGTCAGCATTACAATAAAATTTCTTGACAAATGTAAGGAAAAAGAATGTGTACTTCTTTTTCTAAACACATTTCTGTAATGATTAAATAAAAGATAATAAATGTTTTGTATTGCAAAAAAATTTACTTTCGTTTTACGTTTAATTTTCATTTCCATCTACATATATTATACTATCTTGACAAATCTGATATTTATAAAATATTAAATCAATTGCAACTGCAATACAATAACTCGATTTTGCTTTTAATCCATTTTTTCATTCATTATTATTTTCCACTTGACTGAATTTCATCAACAATATATTAATAAAAAAATTATAATTATCTTAATGAGGTATATAACATATTACGGTTCACTAATTGTTTAATAAAAATTTTGCAGTTAATCATCGTGTCATGCGTCACATTAAAATGAAAATACATCATCTCGTAACAAATGTCCCGAGATCTTACTCAATGTCAGCTCCGATTATTCAGATGATGTCACAAACATCGTGACAGATTCGTATAACATCGATTCATTATGGCTTCGTGTAAAACAACCAAAACACATTTTTGTACGATGTCAAAGATACTTAATGTTCGGGCCAGACGTAATTTAGAAATATTTTTAACGACACGATACAGGAATCCGGCTCGCCGGCCGAGATGATACATTAAGATTCGACCATTAGATTAAATAGTCAAGATATATTGTTCGATTTTCGATGGAGGCGACGTAAGTAGCTATATCTCATTCTTTAAAGGCGATGACTTGGAAAGTCTCGTAAGTCACCGAAACAGCGGTTCAGAGAACAATTAGATAATGATCTAAATACAATCATCTTTCGAGCTCGGGCTTGTCGTTTTTCAACACGAATGACAAAAATTTATGTCCCTACGGATAGAGCCATTTTTCACGCGGAAACATAATCGACGTTGAAATATTGATCGATTTGAAACGTATACGTCAGATACAGGTCTCAAAGATACTGTGCTACAACATTACACAGGTAATAAAACATAGTCAATAAAAAAAGAAGCAAAAAAAAAAAAAAAAACAAACAAAACAAATTCAAAAAACAGCATCGCGAAAGTTACTTCACATGCACACGCATACGAAACTATTCGAGCCTCCACATAATGTATCTACGTATGCCTTGCTGCAAAGCAATAACCGAAACAGTTTCGCCAAACTCATTTCCACAGGCGTAAACAAAGGACGAAGCATCGCTGCAAATTGCGCGCCGAACCAGCCGAAACTTAATAAATAAACAGCCGGAGTTCGCACCTATCCGCGGCGGAACGCGGGCCATTGCCGCAAGTCGTCACCCGCGCGGTCGAGTCGCGGCTCATCGCCGCGGACAATCGCAGTGACAAATAAACAGCCGGCTAATGGTCACGCCTTTCCATAAATTCCGTCCAATTCGTCGGCGATCCTCCGGAAAACGCCGCGCCGTGGCGCTTGCCGCGGTCGCAGGGGGCGTGGCGGTCGCGTCGGCCTGGGTGGGCGGGCCCCGCGCTGGCCCCGCCCCGGGCGACCAACACGCCGCGCCGCGTTGCCCGACGGAGGCTCGACCGAGGTAGGGGAACAACCACGAGAACCATCCCGGTGCCGCGCGGGTCAGTCTGTCAGGCAACCGGTCTGTCGTTACTCGCCTTCGATGTTTGTCCGCGTGTTCGGCCTTCGCGGTGCTATTTTTCATACACCTCGCGCCATCTCACCCTAGAAAATCAACGTTCATCCGGGGATCGAGTGCTTTTTTCAAACCCCGCGCGCGAACCTCGCTACAGTTTGCCTATCCGGACTAGGAACATTCGGGACCGTCAGGTGTCCGAAATCGATGTTACACCAAGTGACCGCGTACTATGTCAAAACTGTGTTAACTGTCAGTTGACGTTGGCAGTCGGCAGTTTGGCAACTGGTAGTTAGAAGCAGTGTTTGGTGACTTGAGACAATAGGTGATGGGTGTCTAGGAGAGTATAGGGTGGTTCATCCTGAAGGTTGAAGATAAAGCTAAGTTCTCGACGTGCTTCCTATAGCATTTTCGATCGGCAAAGTCGGTCTGGTAATCACGAGGACCACCATTACTCGCTACTACCGCGATTCCTGAATACTTGTCTTCGATTGGAACCTCCTGGACTGACTCCCGGGTCTTCGGAAGGTCTAAATTCTGATGGTTGGAGTTGGTTGGAGAAGGGTGGATTAGGGTAACTGGCGATGATAGACTAGACTTCGACTGCGGTACTGGTTGGATGTGAAGATCCAGGGCTGCCATTGGTTGGCACGACTGCCATCGATTCGTGGGTGATGTTGCTGGAGTCGCGTGCCCTCGCTGGAAGGAAGAGAAACGGACTGACCCTGTCTGCGTTTGGCAGCGACATCGTCGGAGCTGGAGCCGGCGGAGGAATCCAGTGCGAGGAGGACGAGGAGGACTCTCGGGTTCTCCTCGGCAGGAAGATGCAGGCCGAGGGCACCACCGCCGCGTCCGTGCCCTCGAGCATCCCGGCGCCCTGCACCCGCGATGAGGATGACGAGAGCTCCAGCCCCTCGCCGAACAGCAGCCTGCTCAACAACATCAACAACAACTGCAACTCGAATCGCCAGTGCGCCACGGATTTCAGCATCGCGGCCATTATGGCTCGCGATTCCAAGCAGCAACAGCAACAGCAGCAACAAAATCAGTCCGGACAGCAGCGCCTCGCGCAGCAACCGTCCGTTGGGGCTGGCAAACTCCAACAGTATGGTGAGTCTTTAGGATAATTGAGTTTCGACGCTGTTACGGTGTTGGGGCTAATGAATTTTGACGGACCTCGTTTAGGCGAATGGGACGGTGAATGCGTCGGAAGTAGATAGGGAGAAAATGACACGAACGGTTGGTCCTCTAATTAGATTTTCGTTGGAGGAAATTATTATGTTCCAGGAACGGTTCTGAAATTCGAATTATTTTTGAAATCTTTAACAGTCAATAGGTCTGACAGACTCGAGAGAAAAAGACGTTGAAACAACATTTATAAATTCACGTCAAGGTACGTACTGCCGTTTCAGAATCGAATTGCAATAAAACGACTTGATCGTGAGTCGTCTCGAGAACTCGACCTGTGATTGAGATCGCGATGTTTTTGCGAAAAATTAATTGAAGAATTGGATAAGCCTGGGGAAATAAAAAATTCACCCTTCGAGTTATGGATGAAATTCGTAAACCTTTCTCGAGATAGACATAAGATAATGACCGTTCTATTTTAGAAATGTTTTCGACGCGTAGAGAGAAAATAAGTCGCTAACTTATGGATCTCATCGATAAGTCTTAGTAAGTTCGTTGTACACACTCGAGCGGTTAATGGTTTTACGATTTACGAAAGTATTAACTTGTAAAGCTATTGTCTCTTACGGAAACTTACTTCGATCGATTATCTGGTCATAAGTAACGTCAGATTTCAAGTAGAGTTGTTATATTTAGATGAAGAGAAATAACAACTTTTGCTGCGATTTAAGTATCAATGTAACGTCGCTAAGTGCAACGAATTTCATTGAATAGAGTTTGTAACATTTTTAAAAGCGAAGTTGACCTTAATTTGACTTTAAGGCTCGTAAAAATGGTCCTTTTTTGGCACGTTAAAAAAGTCCTTTTTATTTTGATGCATTTCTTAAAAGACTTTTTTTAAGAATATCATGCTCTAAATTTACTGGCTCGTTTGAATGATTGAATGACAGGAAAGTGATGAAATTTCCTCGCGCGTTCAACAATCGACATTTGAAAAAACTTATGTAAGCGAATCGCGTTTTAAAGATCGGTCGAAAAGATTTTGTATTGAAAGGTGTCATCACTTTTGTAAAGATTTAACCGTTTCCTTTATTCGAAAATAAATCATCACTAATTTAATGATTTTTAATACAAAAACAGATTATTCAAACGAAAGCAAATTCTCGCATAGAAATGATGAATTTGTCGGTGATTATAGATGGTCTCGACTAAAACTATTCGGTGGAATATTGCATTTCGAAAATTCGCATCTATCACCGTGCAAATAAAGACAAAAATTTATCGCGTCGAAAAGCCAGACTGGGTGATAAATAACACAATTTCCGTTTCATATTGATAATGCACCGACGTTATTATGTTACTCGAAGCGGCAACTTGTGGCATTTGGTAGTCAATTGTATGATAATGATTCCAGGGGGTATCGGTCTATATTGTGTTCATAACTTTTTTTCTATGACTGGCACAAGCAACGTCGATCTGTAACGAGCTGAATTCTTAATGGCGTCAGTCTGCAAACACGATTAAACATTGTCGTCTTTTCTGCGACTTATTGACATCAATGTATTAAAAAAATAAGAAATAAATAAAATAATAATAAAAAAAAATAGATTTGGTTGAATCAACAATATTTCATCATCTAAATATTTTGCTTACACTACGAGATGATGATTTATTTGATAATTGTGTGCGGAAAATATTTGTATTATTAATTATAAGAAGTTATCGAAGACTCATAATATGATACTCTAAATATTGCAAGTATCTTTATGTTAATGTATCATACATTCAACTTTTTAAATATTTTACAATTGTGGCCAATTATAAACTGGCTAGACTATTGTAAAAATTATTACTATGTTATATACTAAACATAATACTGAAATAATATGGTAGTACCATATCATAAGTGGATTTACGGTACTTTTTAAAACAGTTTGTTGTGTGTTATTAAGTTTAACGTAACTTGATTTTCATTTCCTAATGTGAGAACTTGAATAAAAATAATACGATTAAATAATTCCATCGATTAAAGTCATCAAAATAAATGATACATTTTCGTAATATAAAAACTTCGACTTTCCACTTCTTTGTGGCTTTATGATTGAAAATGGAAAATAACCTTCAATTTCGTAAATGCGTTTAACGCAAACAAATAATTAATTGACGCGAACGGAGCGCATCGATCGCGTAATAAGACGGTGCATGAACAATGACCTTTGGACGTGCATTTCAAAGTGCAATAAATATTCAGCAAACGAATACCGAATGCAGCTTCTCCGCGGCGATGAAATCAACAATAAAGAGATAAATACACGTATGTTGCGGCGAGGAAGAAGAACGTTCGCGCGAGCGATATGAATTTTGACACTTCGTGAGTCATAAATTGTTATTAAAATCAGAGCGACGTTTGCGAAACATTGCGAGAAAACAGAATTTTATTTGTGGTTTATCGCGAATCTCAATAGATGTTCACGTTCCTACTAATTAAGATAATAAAAAAGAAGGATCTATGATTTCTAAAGGGTTTTTAAATTTTTACTCAGACTTAACCTCACTTTACCGCAGTCGAAACAGTATCAAAAAATTTCGTTTTCTTCCTTTAATTTATTAACTTTTGTATTATATTCAATTTATTTTAACGATGTTAAAGTCAGCATACAAACAAGAAATATTTATCGCAGAATCATTTTTTCTCCACCTCGCGAATTTCCTTCAACCTTGCGTGATAAAATATTACTCATTTTCTACTTGAATAACATCAAATGACTCGCCTCGAGTGAGAAAATATCCCTCTTCAACTCATTTCACAACAAACGACAAACAATCGTTAAAAACGGAATTTTACTTCGCAAACAAAATGGCCTCGCGTTTGCAGCCTAACCTCCAAATAATGTTCCTTTCGGCCAGGGATCGGGCTCGCGTATTCGGCGAAACGCTAAAATGATTAATTACCTCGGGCACGAAAAGCCGCGGCTCGGCACAAAGGCGCCGTGAAACGATAATTAAATAATTGCCGGTTGCGGCGAACGGTCGTTCGCTGCTTCAATAAAGCTCACGGCCTGTAACGCGCGAATTAATGCACGGCCGATACGCTCGGGACGTTTTATAAATACGTTCCGGCTCGATATCGGCTAATAAAAGATCCCTCGGTATATTTATTCCGAGCTCGCGAGAATGCATGGGTAATCGAGTAAATGAGCTGCCGCGCACGAATCCGCGTTTTGCATTATTAATGATACGCCAGGCGGCCCGGTAATGTCACATTGTCATTGTCGGCGGTGCATTACGAGAAATCCCGCGACAAAGTCGACGAGGAAAAGGAAGAAGCGGGCGACCGGCGGGCCGGGAGAAAAAGGCGCCATTTATCGACGGTTGTGGGGCCGGCGAGTCGGCGGGTTTCGTTTTCCATTCCCAGGCCGCGTTTCCGAAGGCGCGCGGAAATTTGACTTGAGAAATAACGGTCACGTGAAACTCGCGACATTTCGCTAAAAACGTCTCGCGCCCGACGACGATCTCGTAGAAAGTTGTAGAAAGTGCACCGCGCGAGGTACGCGCGGGACGTTCGACAGAATGCTGGCAAGAATGAAGCCATTATGGATTATGGGGTATTTAATGCGGCCAGCGCCCGAGTCGGCTGGTTTCGCTTCTTTTCGATGATTTTTTTTTTTTTAAGTTAGAAGTTTTATTACGTTTTGTTAGCAGATTTTTCTTGGTACATTGTACTTATTTTGGAATTACAATTTTTTTTTTTCGGTATTTTATTCTTTTGAGACTCTCATAATATATTTAAAATGATATTTTTTGTTGCTATTGATATGAAAACAAGTATGTTGAATTCAGGAAAAATGAGACAATTTTGGTATTTCAAATATGAAATCTCTCATTATGAGTCATTCGTATTTGACGTGGAAATAATTCTTTTTTTTTTTATTTTGTCTTGTTCTCATAACTAAATTATCATTTCATAATATGATATTTATTGTCTCAAACATAAACAATTTCTGAATCTGAGACTCTCGTGAAAAATGGTTGATGGTTAAGACATCAAAAGTCTTAAATTTAAGCGAAATGATATAATTTTATTATATGATCTTATAAAAATGTCTCACTCTGAGATCTCACAATGTGGTGCAGACAATTATTTTATTTTCATCATCTTTTTATTCTCATAACTGTACTCTCATCTCACATTTCTCAATAAACTGTTTTTACCTCTTGTTCAAGTTTCCAACAGAAAATTCTCATCGCAAAAGTCTCGATGTATTATTTCTCATAAATTTTTCATTGAAGCATTTTTATTGTTTTATTGTTAAAATGTAATTTTCAATGCATATTTTACTGAAAAATTTATTTGATCAATATCTCGAGTCTGTCGAAATAAAAAACGATCTTTTATTCTTCACTTTAACTTATTATCACATCACATTTAACTTATTTAACGACAACCGAAACACGTACGTGGCCAAACGAGCTTGATCTGCTTTGATACAGTGCGATGATTTAATAAACTAAAAGCGACAATGGAAAACAGGGTGGTCGAGTGGCGGTTCTCCTGCGCTACCTCGTTCGAAGAGTGGTGCCATCTGCGCGAGCGTTTCCGAGCACCGAAAACTAGTAGTAAGTGTGAATTAAGAGAAAAGACCATATGCTCGACGTAGACGGCGGCGTTGCGCAACGACCGCAGAAAATATATGTTTTTGCGTAAATTGTAGCTATTAAACAATCTAAATAATAACACGTTTTCGGAAGAATAATCACAAAGCACGATGGAAAGTTGAAAACGATTTCATTTTGCAGAAACGAATCTCGGCTGGCGAAAATGCAACGAATTGCGATTAAGTATGTTAATTTGCGGAAGTTGTTGTTTAACGTAAGATTAGTCGATTGAATTGCGTTAATTTAAATACAATTAATTACGTCGAATTGGGATCAAATTGATAGAATTGAGTGATCAAACGTTTAATTGGATTAAATATGTTGACTTAAATTAAAGAAAATGAGTCCATTAAAATAAGATATCTATAAATGCAAAATCAAATGAATGCAGTTATTTTTATTTAACTGCATTAAGGTAGATTCAAATAATGAAAAACAAAATTTTAAATATGCGCGTGAAGTTTCTTATGTTTTTTCATGAATAAATTTGAACTTGAATTTTCAATAAAATAAATTGTCACTTTACCTACTGCTTGCAATAAACTGCAATTTACATCATAAAGTATTTTTATAAATATAAATTTTACTTTGCTCTTTTCTCTAATTTGCAAATAAAATTTATCTAATTTTGAAAAAACTTTTTCTACGTTTTCGAAATTCACAGCTTCAAACTTTATGAAATTCAAATGTTATAAATATTACTAAAATAAAAAAATGATTACACCAAAATTAAATCAAACAAAAGAAATGTTCTTGAAATAACGACGACGAGCTGGCCGTAATTCGCGAAATAAAGGCAGCTAAACTTTTCAGCCGAGTCGTCAATTTTTCGCGCGTAATTGGACAAACGTGTTCGGCCGTTTACACAGAAGCCCGTGTATATATACATATATTAGGGCGGCGTTATAATTGGAAAAGCCGGCGACGATAAATCAGGCCGCAAATTGTCCCGCGAAAGCGCGCCCGGCGGATTTTCGCGCGCCGATGAAAAGCCCGCGCAATTTATTTTCGCCGGCCGTCTGTCAAGCGCTGCGGAAACGGCGAAAAGTCGCGGCCGGCGGAGCGTCGCAAATTGACGGCCCCGTCAACCGGCTGACTTTCAATTCGCGGTATTATCGCAATTGCACACTTCCAATGCAAAAAAATAAAGAGGAATAATGAAAACAAGGAAAAAAAATGAAAGAGGAGATGGTTAAAAAATACACGCTTTTATCCAGAAACGCAGGCCTCGGGCTCACGCGAGCACGAGCTGTTACATTGTCTCCCGCCCGGCGCGGACGCTTTGTTATTAGCCGACGATTTCCCTGTAATTTCGCGGTTCTTTTCAGCTGAATACACTGTCATGTTGCAAATGATATCGTTCGACTTGACTCCAAACGTCTCTTTCCTACTTGCGTAGTGCGCGCGTACATTGTCTCGCTAAACGGTGGCATCGACCTTCCTGAGCCCCCCCCCCCCCCCCCCCCCCCCCCCCCTCCCCCCCCCCCCCCTCCCCCCCCGCCCCCCCCCCCCCCCTCCCCCCCCCTCCCTGCACCCTCCGTTTTTTTCCCCGCGTCCGTCCTCTTTTTCTCTTTTCCTCTCCCGGCGCGGTTTCCCGCTTGGCGCGGGTGGTGTCGTGCGGTGGCCGGTGGCGGAGTAGTGGTTGATGGGCTGAATCGTGCTAGTTTGCTTGCGGAAGTCGG
>JABFOV010006596.1:0-10462 GCA_022817685.1 Aradophagus sp. ZL-2020
TTACTTGTATTTCTTTGTGTTTTTTATTTTTTTTTTGTGTTTGTTTTTTTTTGTTTTTTTTTATTGTTTTTTTTTTTTTTTTTTATTTTGATTTTTATTTTTTTGTTTTTTTGTTTGGTGGTATGGTTAAGGTAAATTAATATTTTAATTATTGATTTTTTTTTTTTTTTCGATATTTTTTTTATTTTTTTTGCTTCTTTTTTTTATTTTTTTATTTTTTTTTTTTTTTTCATTATTGCTTAACTTTAAAATTTTTCTTTGGTTAATTATATTTTTTCTGACATTTTTGTTGTCTTTACTATTGAATTAATTTGTTTTCTCAATTTACATTTTCTGCTTTGTATACAATAGTCTTTTGTTTTTGTAAATTAAGTCTGTTCCCGTTTGTACAATAACAACAACAACAACAACAGTAATAATTATAATAATTATAAAAATAATAATAATAATAATAATGAATGGTGACGTGGGGGGGAATCATTATCCAATAGTTTTATATTAATATTTTTAGTTTTCTTGTATTTCTGCGTTTTCATTCAAAATATCGTTTTGCATATTTTTTTCTCTCATTTTGATGAATAAACGTGCAGTAAAATTTTTATGTGATATTTAAAATGCAAGAATATTTTAATTAATTTGTGCCCGAAACATCGATAAATTTTATTTTTCTAAATTATTTCATTTCTGGTGGTGTGATAAGATTGTGCAAGCATTATGAAATTGTAATTTTGCTGATATTCTAATTTTTTCATGCAAACAAAGTAAAGGTAAGTGTATTATTTTACATTATTCATTATATATTTGTATCCGATTCAAAATGTTATGAATGTTAGAAACCATACCATCTCAAAATTGAATTTAGAGTTTGTCTATTTTCATCTTAAAACCTGAAACCAGAAACGTGAAAATATACTCGGCAACACTGTACGTCCGGTTTCTCGTTTTTCGGATTTTCGCGTTTCTGGTTTCAGGTTTTAAGGTAAAAATAGATATTTGCTTATATATTACTCTCCTTAAAATAACTCTCCTTAATATGTTTCCAGTATTGACTTCAATACTAATTTAGTATTTTGTTTTTCCAGTGTACATTTTACTTTTAATTACAATGTTCGACATTGAAATGTAATGTATATGTTGCATACAGGGAATACACATGAAGCATATAAGGTACATAGTGAATATACGTATAAAACATTTTAAAATGTTTGCGACATCAAAGGCGTATGGACCTCAAGTTGATATACTTTTAATAAAGAATCAAAAATTGATTAATCATATAGAACTGTTTCATTTATGTTTGCATCTTACTTAACATATTGCATTATATTTTTTCAGCCACGTATCACACATGTCTCATAATTAACAAACGAATTCAATTTTTTGGTTTAGATCATCAAAGCTGACATTGAATTGCAGCCAACCCCAGCCACGGTGCCCGAGCAACCGACATTAAAGTCGCCTTCGCCAACCACAACAAGATCCTCTATTCCGACTTTGCCCGCAGAATCGTCGTCCAAATTGAAACTAGACCGGCCGAAGCAAGCCGATCACGAGCGATCGCAAGATGTAGAGCTTCAATCGCAATTGCCGGATCAGCAAAGTCAGCAACACCTGCAACTCCATCCCACCTCTTCGCAGAACCAATCGCGGCCACAATCGGATATCTCGTGGGACGAGGACACACTGAGCACTTCCGGTTACAAGGAGTCTTGCAGCATCCAACTAATGTCGCTAGACAGTAACGGAAGTAGCAGTAGTGGCACTCACCCAGGACCCCCGCTGGCCTCGCCCGACCTCAACGACATCACTTCAGACAGCAGCAGTACCGCCACTGCTACGACCACAACCACCGCGACCACAACCACCACCACTACTACCAACTTCCTGGCTTTCGACGGCAGTTCCCCGGACTGCTCGATCAACGGCAACAACGGCGACAGCAACGGTCAAAGGAGATCGCAGATGACTTTTAGACCTCAGGATGAAGATACATTGATCTAATTGACCTTATTATGATACACGCGGAAAAAAGTTTCAACAAAAAAGACCGTAACTTATTATTGGAGTCCTAAGAGAGTAAAACGCCAAAAGCGCCATCTCAGCCATGGAACTAATTACAGGATACTTTTTTATGTTTAAATTCTGATTGAATACATGTCTGTAGATTTTAATGATGTCCATCTTTGATAAACAAAATGATACGTTTACATTAACTTACTTTGTATTTGTTTAAAAAATTAACTTTGTTTAAGTCAATTTTAGTTATTTCCCGTTAATTAGGTCTCTACTGTAATTACTCTCTTAGCCTGTGGTGTCGTGCAAAGTGTATGAAACATTACCATACACTGAGAGAAGAGTTTTTTGAGCTCCATTGAGAGTGAGTTTTTAACTCTGAACAGTCGGCGCTCACTGTTCTCCAAGTCAAAACTCTGGACTTCGACAGTAAAAATGAGACAAAGATGGCGTTGTGAAACCGATGCGTTGTTGCCAGAGCAATATGACATCTTTTTCTTATTTCCAATGACAGAGTCCACAGACTTCCGACTTGGAGAATGGTGCAGACCAATCGGTCAGAGTTCTAGATCTCAGTGGAGTTTAGGAAGCTCCACCGTTTTCTCAGTGAACCATTAAAAAATAATATCTTCTATATGATACAGTAAAATGTTGTATATACTATTACAAACAATACTATAATTATGACAAAATTTGTCATGCTATTTAAAGAAAAAGTTACTATACCATGTATGAAAAGTTAATAAAATGGTATAGTAATATTTTTTACATTGCACACGATATCATACGGCTCTAATAAGTTATAGTAATTTTATCACAAGTATTTTCTACGTGTGGTAAACAGTTATGCAAGAAGTTGCCAATGAAGTATAGGATCCTGTATAGGAATTTGGCACAGGATAGAAAACGGGAATCTACTTGAAAATTTACATATGGGCATGTAGAATGTAGGAACTTATGTTGGTTCACACATGGGTATAACTTTAATAATGGTCTACAGTTATGACAGGAATTCCCTAACAAAAAAGTCCTTATAGAATACTGTATAGGAATTTGGCAGGGGAATCTGAGTAGAAATCTACTTGGAGATCTACATAGGGATTTATATTATTTAAGACACTATGTTGGTTCGTGATTTGATCAAACTATATCCAGATATAGAACCATACAATTCAGAATCAGTTCCTAGATAGTATGGAATTTAGAATCCCTGAAAGGTTTCTATACAGGTTCCTATGTCGAATTTTTATATGATTTCTGTACGGATTTATTAGTGTTAAGTTGACCTTATGTTCAGAGTTCCTACAAATAGATAGAATTTTAATAATAGACACTTCTAAACAAAGTCATATACTAATAGTATAGGTATGGAATAATCAATGGATTTGAAATATTAAATTCCCAGGAATTTTGAATATCTTTTAAGATATAATTGTTATAATGTCCGATTGTCCGATTCAGGAAAATATTTTTATTCTCAATGTATGGAACTTTGAACAGGAACAAGTGAAGTATTAACTAACAGAAGATGCATCCCATTGTACGAGTTATGGTACTTATTCTATTAGCAGATAATATTTATACTGAAGTATAGATTGTCTTGAGAAATTGACTTGGTATGGAAGTATTTCTAACGATTTTAACGCACATTACTCCATTGTTTATTTTAATTTTCAAAATTGTTATTCTATTTTGGACAATAAACTGAAAACTATATTTATTAAATGTAATAATCGACTTACATTAATCTAAAATGTAATGCACATAACGAATTATTGCAGTATAAACATTATGCAAAAAACAACGAGAAAATAATTATTTTTCAAGCGATTATTTGTAAAACAAAAACTTGTACTAATTTGTGTAAAAACAAATTGCTTTTGATCAAATCTCTTATTACATGAAGAAGTCTGTTAATATAATAATATATTTTGCAGCAAATGTTAATACAAAATAAATAAATAATGATCGTCTAGTCTGAAAGTTCAACTTGTTATGTGACAACTGTCACAGTGTTAATACGTGTAAACATTGTTACCTATTAATGAATTGAAAGATTTTATTGTTTAATATGAAATCCTTTTTAGAAACATGTTGAATAATACAATTGAATATAAAACGATATAAAAACCAAAGTTTAATTTTGAATTGTCCTATCGGAAAAATGAGGAATAATCGAGTTGTATTTTTTACAAGTATTTCCTATTTTATCAACTTGCATAACTGTTTCCAAAAGTTTTACATTTATTGAAGTTAACCATTCCGTTACCATCGTTTAACAAGTATTTTAAAAATTATATATATATATATATATATATATATATATATATATATATATATATATATATATATATATATACACACACATGAAATATTGTTGTTTAAATGGATAATTCTGCGTTTGATCGTCGAAATTATTGTTTGAAATTGAAAAAGAATAGAATTAAATATAATGATGCATGCATTCATATATCAAAATGAAATGACGCTGTTCGTTTTGCAGTAAAGCAAGGTGCGTTTGTTTGAATTGTTAAAAAGCCTAGTTTTTGTATGAGAAGTTTAAATCGAGCGCTGAACGATGAATGTTATTAAATGAAACATAAATAGTTGTGATGATACTGCATACTTTTGTCCAGCACAGTATTAGGAGCAATGGCGTTTAGTAGAAGTTTGTAAAATGTTTATATCTACTCAGAATTTATTTACCGTTATGGCAAGTATGAAAAACTAGATTGTACATGTTATTGTTACATAATAAAAAAAGCCTAAGAAATATTTCTACAAATATGATTTCAACTTGTACTTTTGCAACCAAAAGAAAAAAAACTGTTACTCTGAAAGAAGCTGCATTTTTTTTGTGGGTAACTGATTGAAACAAAAGTTTAGTTTTCTGGGACAGTGCCATATTACACTGCAAATAACAGCCAACATTTCACATTTCTTTCATTGATTTATTAAGTAAAATTAAAATACAAAATACGTACGGGCAACTTGTACTAAAATGTTTTATGTATCACAGCATTTAGACGTTCTTACCGCTTTCCCTTACCAAGTTTTTTTGTACTCGTAGGTTTTGGTTTTTGACCCACGATAATTTGTCCAGATGCTATATCTTCTCTATCAGCAGATTCCTCGATCTGCTTCTGTGCTTCCAAAGAGAACATCAAATCGTGAACCTGTTCCTGCAGTTCAGTAGCCTCTGCTTGCAAGGCAATTTTCATATCCTTGAATTCCTTCTGCAACTTGGAATATTTTTGTTCCCAAGACGTCTGATTCAAATTCAATGCTTTTCGCAACTCCCTCTCATCCATAAGCTCGGTTTCCGATTGCGCAATTTTATTGTTCACGCTGTTTAACTTCTTGTCCAAAGAGTGTTTCTCTTTGCTCACTTGGTTGCATGTTTCCTAAACGTTCAACAACAAACAACAATTATTATCAATTTAATCTCTAACTCTAACAAAAAGAATCCATGTAGAATCTTATATAGGAATTTGACACAGAAGTCTAGGTAGATACCTGATTGGGATTTTATTTAGGAACCCGTACCTTTTGAGTTCATATGTAGGTTCTCAGATGGGTATGATTTGATAAAATTACTACTCTGATAAGAACACAAATAAATTCTTAAGTGATATGGATTCCTAAATGGAATCCCAAATAGGTTCCTGATCAGGTTCCTGTGTCAAAATTTTATTTAGATTTCTTTGTCAGGAAATGTCGCATAGTTATACATGAATGTCTCTTAAACCTGCATCTGAATATTCTTTTCCACAACTGCATCGATCTTAGCCTGCAGCTCCGACAATTCCTTATCAAACGTTTCTTCCAACCGATTAAGCTTTTCTTCAAAATATTTGCGCTGAGTTTCCAGCTGCGATGTTAGCAGGTACGTAAACTCTAACTGAACGGAATCAATCTTTTCGTCGACTGCAGCGCCCTCACTTTTAGCAGATTCTTGACCGCTGTCGACTAGCTTTCCATCTTTGTTTTGGAGCAATCGGTGAACGAAATTGTCACGAACGTAATCCCAGACTCGATTGTTGCCGAGCTGCAAGGCGTAACAATGATGGGTATCATGATAATGCTCAAAAGCATGTCCTTGATGATAACGCGAACATCCCAGATGGCCACAAATCAGGCATATCCAGAGATCCTCGTTGTTTGATCCAGCATCTATTTAAATGATTCTATACTTATTCAACTGTTTAATTGTTAATTATATCGGTTGTTCGATCAAGGTGAAAGCTCAATTAAAAATCACTCAACTGAGGTTTAAATTTATATAATTGTGTGTCAATTTTACAAAATATGAAAAAAGACCTACGTGGTAATTATTCAAGTTCACAATTATTATTCGACCATTATAGTCCCCTGAAAAATACCCACCACATTCCATACAGTGCTTTTCCTCCTGAGATTCTTTCGACTGAACGCAACGACACACTAAACAAGAAGTGTCTTCTACGAAATTATAATGGAATGACGATTGGAAGCTATGATTACTCAGTATCGTCAGTATTCCATCAACGCTCTCATCCATACGTTCCAGACAAACTAGGCACAAAGGTAACTCTGTATGTCCCAAGAGAGACGAACCGTTGTCCGTGACTTCGATTTTCGATATAAACACCAGATGGCAGGCCAAGTCCGATTCAACGTCGTATAAAACTCCATTGAACGTTTCATAAAACGTGCTAGCAGCGCTCTAAATTAAAAAGTGAGTGTAAGTGTTTAATTTTTACTTAATTCAGAGAGGCAAAAAGGTAGGTAAATATATGTATATTCAAAGGTAGGTAAATAAATGTATAATATATAACATACATACCGAAGTACGAAAAGTTATTAAAGTTAAATATTGATTTGGGTTATTGTCTTTTAAAAGTCGGAAGTGCTGTATTTCTCGATGAAAAGCTGCAGTAAACGTCAAAATCCCTTGGCAAGTCATGAATTTTGGTACTGATAGTATACATATTGTACGACTGTGCTCTGCTGCGCAATACATTTCCATTAACTTACTGTAAAGTTGGAAATTTTGTATATTAATTGCATTAACAAAACTCATAACAATCTTTAATTTAGTTCAAGAATTACCGAGTTTTATTTAATTGACATGTAATTTACAGCAGATTAAAAAAAATCAATATTATTGATATATATTTATGATTAATATATAATTTTATTAATGGAAAATCAAAATTAGCATCAACACTAAAATTGCATCAACATCATAAAAAATAAAAAAATTCTACACATCAAGTTTTAATTTTTTTTTTTTTTCTTTTCTTTGTGAAAACTTAATTTTAATCTGTTGAGACATTTTTTTTTCTTTTTTTTTTAACCAATAAGTATTTTGGACCAAGAAACATTCCTTGATTTAAAGAAATTTAATAGTTTTGGTAAAATAATATAACCAATTATATGTTTGTAAGATGATACAGCGACATGACATTAATATAATAAATTTATATAAAATATTAATGCAAATTCAATAATCAAAATTTTTTTTAAAAAGTGGGTTTTTTGTTTAAAATGATTAATTAATGAGATCGTAGTAGCAAAATTGTATTTACTCTTCTTTGAAGAGATGAAAAATTCCATTTATCTTTTCGATCCTTGGCTTGGAAAGAAAGACATTGATAAGATCGGAGCTGCTTGTTGTATTGGTATCCTCATTACTAATTTTGTCCTTATCTTCTTCAGTTGATTGTTCACAAAAGTTTGCAGTTGTGTGATCGGATTTTAACAGAGGTACAAATTCAGTTGGATCACTGAAGTAACTTTCTATTAAAATATCTCTTGGCTCTCTGCATCCCCGCACTCTTTTCACAGTTGATGCATCTAAAAATGATTGATACAATTAAATTATCAGAAAATTTAAATGAATTTATTATATTTATATAATATTTTTATTAGTGCACAATTACATCTTACTCAATATATTTTTATAACTGTAATATATTTTCAATATGCCATCACCACAATTGATAGAGAAAGTGAACAAATTAAAGAAAAAAAACAAAGAAACTACATCATCAAGGACGGATTAAGAAATTTATTAAACAAAAACAAGAAATTTTAAACATTAAAGATAAACAGAGAAAAATAGTGCCATTCGTCCTCTTTCAACTTCATTGTTTACAAATTTTGGTGTTTGTTTCGTGAATTTCTTAATCCACAACTATAAATCATTGTTAAACTATATTCGTTTAAAAAAAGGCAAACTTGGTAATAAAGTCCAACCTGTGCTTTGTTTTGCCTCGGCATTGTTAACCTCAATGCGAATCACGCACAAGGAAACCGGCGTCGTCAGGGATGACATGACATATTCGTTTTGTCCGAAAAATAATGAAACAAACAAATCTGAAGAAAACCTTTCCAATTAACGAAATCACGTCTCGTCGACGAGCTGAAAATAACGCCGATCAGCTGCTCGGAAAGGATCTAAATAACAACACTCGGCGCGAACAAATGCGCAGTAGATGAAAACGAGAACAGCAGTGTAAACAGTCAGTCAGTCAATCTTTCTGCTCCGTTGTTTTGCGATTGCGCTGGCAATTTGCTGTCATGAGTCAATTATAACAGTCGGCCAGAAATTTGGCATTGATTGAACTCTACTTTCATCGATTCATCGACTATCGATTGGAATAAACAATTGTTTTTAAAGTACGCATTAACGCAAGTTGTTGATGTTTACAATTTTGGTTTTGAGGTTACCTTTGGATAAGATTTGCCCTATTTATTGGTTTGGCCATAATTTTTGTTTACCACTTTTTTTTTATTATAATTGATTATTGTTTTTTTTTTATCTAAACTATTGAGTGTGTTTAATTGGGTTTTGGTATGTGAGAAGATATTGTCAGTTTTTGGTACAGTTGTGGATAATCGCGTCAATAATATAGACAAAATTGATTAGTTAGCAGAAGACACATTTTTTAATTGAAAAAATTGTAAATATGTTTATTTATACTGCATTTATTAATTTCATAATTATTTTTTTTAATTTTTACTGTTGTCAAAGCTGATACAATTATTAAGACATACTAACTCTAATTTTTATTTATTTATTTATTTTTTGTTTCATTCGTATTTAATATCTCCCTCTTACACACATACGCGCGCACACATACATATACACATACATTTATATTTAATAATGACGATTTTTTTTGTTAGATTTCTTTTTTTTTTTAAGTACATTTTATTATTTTTAGTATTTAATCAATTTTAGTATTTAATCAATAATTTTAGAAAAATTATCAACAAAAAATTTACCTTTTCAGGTAATTTCAATGGCTTCCAAAAAAGTCAAAGGATCTAAGGAATCGAAAAATGCAAAAAAACAAACATATGCTCGAATCGTTCAAGTGTCGACGTCGCAAAGCTCAAGTAAATCTAAAATAGAAATAAAGGCCGAAAAAGAAGAAAAGGTCCGTTTGGAGGCCAAGGCAGAGGGCAAGACAAAGATGGACCACAAAAAAAATTGCAAAGCAAACGAACAAATAAGTTTCTTTTGTGGCAATCCATTTAATGAGATGATCAATGGCATTTTGCATTGTGTTTCGGAAAAGTGTGTATTTTGGGTTTGATATTATTGCTTATGAAAAATATTAAACCTATTAAAACCCTTGTTTAAATTTTTATAATTTCAATATAATATATAACGTGTACATAATGGAATGTATTTATAATTTTAAATATTTAATACGAAAAATATGTTATCTGATTTGATTTTCAATATAATCAGTATTATAATATAAAATTAATTTGTTGTAACAGGGATCTTGAAAAATTTTGTACTTCTGAAGATTGTTCCCATACTGTGTGCATGTTGTCCATACCAGCAACAACGACTTGCCAAGATATTCTAACTTTCACTGCCGCTTGTCACCGAGACATTCGATTATTTCGAATACTGCGCAACTCCAACTCCAACGAATATATGATGTTGATACAATTTCGATCATCTGTAAGATCCTTTTAAGTTTTACACAAAAGTCTATGCTATAATTTTTACAATCTAAAAATGTGATGCGAGCCTTTAGATAATTATAACAAGTAATCAAACTCAAAAGTCAATACATATTTCATGTGCATTTTATGTTGAACCAATTTCATAGTCAAATTTTTTAGTAAAACACTGCGGACTCAATGATGATAAGTTATTAAAAAATGTAAATGAAGTTTTACTAGTGGCTAATCTACGAATTAGTTTAGACTTGGTTGTAACACCAGGTGGCGCATCACTCAATTTTTATATAATATACTTATGTGTTACCACAAAACATGATATTGTTTTCATGTTGTTTCAGACCTCAGCAAACGAGTTTTACAAGTGCTTCAATAAAATACCTTATAATTCCTTGGAACCAGACGTGGTCTGTCAGCTGATTTTCGTGTCCAAAGTTGAGGTCACTGATGACGGATTGTCCCTCATTGGACAATCAGAATC
>JABFOV010006597.1:0-10457 GCA_022817685.1 Aradophagus sp. ZL-2020
ATTATTGTAAAGTTATTTATTTATAAATCATTAGAAATTATAATTATATGCAAGATGTAATTCTATTCGATGAAAACATATGCCCATTTCTCTACAAGAATATCAACTCAGAAATGGTAACCGTTTTCTCTCAAAGCAAATGAATCTTGGAAAATATTCAAAATGGTTTTTGCATTCCCTCAAAGCAAATCATTTTGTGGCAACATTTTATTTTTCTGAGTGTATAAATAAAACTATTTTTTTGTTCGTCCTTTGAAGAGTGATGATCTTATATTTTTAAAACAGATAAATATTGCAACTGAATATTCAATTTTTTTTAATATATTCACTTTTTCAAAACAGCTTTATTATTAAAAATTTTAAGATTGTTTCAGTAGTAAGTTATTGAAGTCAAAACCAAAGAAGGTTTCAGTTTCAATTGCAAGTTTTTTTTTTCTTTTTTTTCGAAAGTATTTCATCTTTTTTTTGTTATGTTCTGCAACGAAAGCGAAACGTTTTCAGTTTTCCAATACAAAAGTTTTAAAAAGAAAACATTAATCCGGAAACAAGAAATGAATTTATTCATGCAAATAATACCAATGTTAAAATTGTTCGGAAAATGTGACAATTAGCACAATATATTTTTTAAGTAGTTTTTTGTTCTATTCAAATTGAAACAAAAAATGTTTAAGCATTATATTTTTTGTATACTGTGTCAATAGAGAGGGAAGTAGTCACAAATAGGAAAAGTAACCACTTTTCCCACGAATAAAGATATTTCATATTTTGTATTAAAAGTTGTTGAAAAAAGAAATGCTTTTATTACACGTGTTAGGAAGATTACATTGAATCAATTCTATGACATTTTTATCCACACTAAACATTCAACATTTTTCATTTGAAATATTTTTAAGTATAATATATTAATTATCATAAATTGAAATCTGAATCATCTTACCATTGTCTCATCTTATCGATAAACTAGATATCTTATCATATCTTATCATTAAATGTAATTTATTTGATGACAAATAAGTTGTTTGCAGAAACTAGATGCAAAAAATCAAAACATTCGACAATTAAGAAATCATAAATTAATGTTTTAATATTTGTATTGATATCTACATTGTTTTTCCCAATGTTTTATGAAACAAAGTTTTCGGTTCTTGACTTCATTTTAATAATTTCAAAAAATTTTATTATTTCTTTTCAAGCTAATATTGCCAGAAAAAAAAATAAAAAATTGCTCAATTTATAAGACTTGAATGTCTTTCATCCTTTTTCTTTCGACAGTAGAAACACAATCAAAGTTACTTCTAATGGGATTTTTCAAACGGAATTTATAAATAGAAAAAGAATTTAATTTTTATTTGCCAATTTCAAGCGAACGTCCGTTTCTGTAATGTCATTTTCATACACTTTTTCTCTAATTTATTTACACAAATTATGAAAAAAATTAATTCATTTGATAAGAATTGTATTACAGAAAACTTTCAATTACAAAGCGTTATTTTAATGAATAATGATAATGAAACGTTACTTTCCTACTTCGATTATTGCACTTGAGCTACCTTGAAATAATTAGAACGTGACTTAAATTTTTTCAGTGGAAAAATTTTGCAAATTAAACACTGAGAAAAATATTTGATTTAATTGTGAATGCTGGTCTTTTTCGTGAAGTCGTTTTGTATCAAAATATGAATAAAAATAATCAAAAAGAAAAAAATAACATTCCATATTACGAAAAAATTTCAAAAATACGTACGTACGTCGGTAAACATTTAAATGTTGATATTTTATAATTTAATTTGTATATTGATAAAAATATTAAAACTAAACAAGAAAAGAGTAAAATCACTCATAATTTTTTTCATTATTATTTAACATCGCACTTGTTATAAACAAATTTGAAACTGATAAAAAAGTTTCTCATGTTGCAAAAGTCTTTTTTGATGTTCTGTTTTAAAAAATAAATAATATAAAAAAAATTAATAAAAAATAGCCAAGCGACATTTTTGTTGATGAACAAAGAGGTGCAATAAATGCGCGACCACTTCCGGGTTTAAATACTTGTTTTTATGATGCAGTGAAAAATAATTTGTTCCAATTACGAAAAAAGAAAAATACTGAATTTTTTCCAATGACGGTTTATCTAAAAATGTTTAAAAACTTGATGAAAATCAGTTTAAAACAACATTAATATTGATGCTGAAATCAAAATCTAAGAAATTTGAGGTGACTCATCATACTGGATTTCACGAAGTTAGTGTCTTTTTAAATTACAATTTGTAGTGATATATTGAAAACTTAAAAAAGATAATATTTTTTCCACCTGAAAACTTATGACAGTTGGTGTACTTGAACAAAGAAAAAATAAATAAGAATCTCCCCAAATGATAAAATCACTGGCTTATGTTTATTTCGAAAGATAATAAAATTTAATAGTATTCTTGAGTAAAAAGTTTAGTAATAAAATCTAAAACAATTATCTTAAGTTAAAACTTCATACTTTACACTGAAAGAAATTTTATCATAATAACTACAACAAATTATCACAAATTTAACAATGCTTTATTTGAAAAGTGTTGTATGACGAGAATATTGATAAATATTACATCAATTTATTAGACATTTTATTTAATAATAATTTTTGTAATTAAAAATATTGAATTTTACCATAAGATCTAAGATTTTTCTAAAAATCAATACTATTTTGTACGCACTTACCATATTCTCCGTCTTGAATCATTCATTTTATTTTCAGTTTAAGAGTATTTCTTATTTTGCAGTCACCCATCCATTTTCAGTCCTTCCGTAAGAGTAGCTTGACTTGGCGCTGTGATATCGCTGACCAATTTAAATACTGATAAAAATGTGCAATAATGCCTTATTTCATAAGAGTCGACTATTTAACAAAAATTACATATTTCTTTATAAAAACAAGTGCATTTTTTATCACTTTCTTCTAATATTCTCGTAAACTATTCAATATAATAGTGTATTATTGCTGAGGACGCCACTGCGCCCGAGGCATATACGCTATTTTATTACGGATCAAGGGAGCGGATAATAAAGTGAAACTTACCGCCCTAGGGCGACAAAGAAAGCAACTTTACAGTCCGGGGAGCGGTTAGTTCCAATTTTGTCCGCACCCAAGGTGCGTAAAATAATATAATTTATAAGTATTAAAACGGATTAGTATTTGTTTCCATTTCTGTAATAAATTTTTCTTTTAAAATAATAAATATTCAACCCAAACTTGTAATTAATCGAATAATACACTCAATACAACACTTTTTACATAAAATATATCATTTTTTGTTGTAAATTTTTTCAGTTTAGTTCAACATTTTGAATTTACAATAGTCTCTTCTTAAACAGTCGACTGTAAGCTTACCTATTATATTTTTATTTTCAACGTCCGATTGTAAAAAAGAATTATCCAAATAAAGTTTATCTTGAAGAAGTCTTTGTTAAGAAAGTATAAAAAAACTTACCCATGTTCTGTCCTTGCAGAAGTCACCTAATAGAAGGTCGGCCGGTTCGAAACAAAACAAACGCATTAGATAATTTTGTCAGAAATTGATTTTATTTCACTGTACCATGTATTTTATGTACAACGCAACGGTACCAACGAATGCGATGATCTGAAGGCGTCAACTCTTATTGGTATACAAATACATGCGAATTACAATGGTGGTTGTTGTTGCTTTTCGTCGCGAATTGATTGGCAAAGTCGCAATTTGCGGACAAATTTGGACAGTAATGACGGCAGCGATTAATAAAAAGGGAGTGAAAAGACGTGGGGAGAGACGTAAAATGAGCATACGATATAAAAATAATGATAATAATAAATAAGCAATTACAGTGCGCTGGTATAGAGGCTCGCTCGTCGGGTAAGATCTGTACGTGAAGAGCGTGCAGACGTTGCCTGGCGGAGAAATGTTGGCTTGGAAACTCGGACACTGCACGCCGTTGTCAAAGTACAGAGCGAACTCGAGCTTTTCGAGCTTACACGGGGATCGGTCGCGCACCTCAGGCTCGAGGACAAGCACCTGACGTTCATCTACTGACACTTCAGCAAATGTAAAAGCACAAGACAGAGCATGATAATCATAATAATCGTCGAAATAAGGACAGTTTGACGCGGCTATGCACCCCAGAGCGATAAGCAACGATACGTTTTCGTGCTGTCGTAATGGTAACGAATGAAGAGTAAGACGGTCATCCTCGAGCCCAATCAGGACCTTATCGTTAAATTCTTCTCATCTGTCATCTTAATTGTAAAACTCCATAATGATCGTTGTTGTCAGTTTGTCGGTTACAACTAATAGCAACTAGAACGTAACTTATGTCTATTAAGTTGATTCGAGTATGGTTATTCTCGTTACAAGTAATATTGCATGCGCGATAGAAAATGATTAAAATAGACATAATCTTACGGTAATGGGAGAAGTAATAATAGCAATGATATAAAAAATTATCAGAACTTATGCACTGCGAGAGACGGGTCGGTAAAACAGCTGCCTCCGTCGCTGTTTTAACGACGTTCGTTCAACGAGTCGTTGATCGCATGCATCGATTCCCGTGGGTTAGGTTATGTTTGGACATGTCGGTGACAAACATGTCGTACTTGGGTCGTTTTACGACCCAAGTCAGCTAAATCAGCGACTCGCAACCAGCTTTTTGAGTCTCCGATTCAACGACCCGTTTCTCTCAGTGTGTAATATCAAACGTGTCTGAATGAATTCGCCAGTTTCCATTGAGTTCAAGTCAAACTGCCGACACCTCGAGTCAGCGTGTCAAAAGGCGTTCGATCAACTCGATGAAAAGTGCGCGCGCTGTAAATTATCACTAGAAGGAGTAAAGAAGATATGTGGCGAGGTGAATAGAGTGTTTACTCGCCGTTCGATCATCCGCGTTCTCGTTCTTTTTGATTCCCGTCCAATGGAACAATATTTTTCTCGCTCCCTGAGTTCACTCTAAAAAATATGCTTCACGCAAGTGGATTCCGTTTGCAGTAAACTTGTCGCGGTTGATGCAAAAGAATTCTATTTGTTACAAATAGATTGTATTTGACAAAATTGGATTGAGTTTGCCGCAAACGGATAGCATTTGACATGAATTACCTAAGTTTGTCGCAAATGGATCGCAATTTACGTCAAGTGTATTCTTTCTACTATAAACGAATCACAGTTGACACAAATGGATCGAATTTTCCGCAAACGGATAGCAATTCACGCAAATGGATTCCATCTACCGCAAGTGGATCGCAATTGGTGATACAAGTGGATTAAATTTGCCACAAACAGATCGCTCTTCACTTAAGCGGACTAAATTTACGCCAAATGGATTTCATCTACTACAAACAGATATAATATTAGATATAATATTATATTATATATATATAATATTATATTATATATAATACAAAATCAGATTTGTCGCAAATAGTTTGTGTTTGACGCAAGTGGATTCCGTCTACCGCAAACAAATCACGTTTAATGACATCGGATTCAATTTACTGCAAGTGGTTACCTCTTCCGATTCTTATTTTTTAGAGTGTTATTCCAAAGAACTGTGAGACAGTTAACAAAGCATATCTTTCTTTACAGGGATTCGCGAACGTAACTTGCTCTTTTTCACCTAGGACGTATGCGGCATGTCACGTAGATGCTGGACTGTAATGAGTATTGTCGCATTTGAACGCAATCATGATGAAACGTTTAGAAACAGTTTTCGTACTTTATATTTCATACGCTTTTAATCTAACTCTACGTTGTGCAAAATTATGACGAACCATCATCTTTAACTTTATTTTTTCTTATTAAGTATAAATTTATGTCTAACAGAAGATTATGCATCAAGTGTAGAAAATTGGTGATTGCAGACGACTGCGGTGTAATTTTATGGCTGATATTTAAAAATCTTCCAACTTCCTTTTCGATAGAACAGTTCATTATGAGGTAACGTTTTAAGTAAATTAAACGTTTCGTATAAAGTTCGAATAAAATTCTGCACAAGATGGAGCTACATTCGAATGCAGTTTACATGAACGATATTAACATAAAACTATCAATTTTGACGTCGACACAAAATCCGCAAACTATTCGATGATGAAAATTCGTTACTCGATGTGAATCATGCGAGCGAATTTCGGCCAATTGTCGCTTCTACAAATTAAAATGCCACGTTCTCGCTTAATCGTTGCTAAAAAATAGTCTTTAACGTCGATTAGAATTGTCACCTTATTGTATCTTCGTAGGCTGAGACCTTGGAAAGTGTCACGATGTAGCAACTTTAATATCGACGAACGAGTATCAAAGTTGGCGCAATTACATCGAATACATGGCATGTATTCTCGAACGCAGCGCGCCAACGAGAATGAGAGAATGAGATGAACGGCGGAATATTTTCTCGTCGCAGCATAGAAAAATGCTCCTCGGAAAAAGTCGCAGGAATAAATTCACGTCGGAATTCAAGATCCGAAAACCGTCTAGTGAAGCTTATAAAAGTGAGCAACGTGTGCGGAAGGCGATCAAACACGAGCGAGAGTATTGAAACAATTGCCAAACTGATATTATTTTTACGTGTTTCGACAGTATGTTATGTTACTTTAAAGATCTTGATTGTTAACGTAACAATTCCTATAGTTGTTTTCAGCATTTTCGACTGTTATTATAACAATCTGTATTGTGATTTTAACAATTCGGATTGTTATTTCACCAGTCTACTGTTATTCAAATAATTTTAAATGTTATAATAATTTGTACTGTAAGTTTAACAATCTTGACTGTTCATACAAAATACTGTCTGTGTAGTAATTCCAGTTTTATTGATATTTTTTATTATAACAATCTACTGGTGTTTAAATAATATTAATCGTTATAAAAGACTGTATAAATATTTAAATTCAGATAATTTTTGTAATTATTGCACTTGTTTTTTTAATTATTAACCATTTTTGACATACTTTTCCTTGAAAATATAATATAATATTATGTGGAAATTAATATTGTCATTTCATTTTCCGCAAATTTTTTATATGATCTTGTTTAAACTTTGACGCACTCTGATGAGAACATTTTATTCAGTTTCATAAGCGTTACCACACGGTTTCGATCTTCTAGCTTCGGCAGAAATATGGCGTTCAACCGTTCGAAACTTTTTTGTAATACAATGAGTAAACTAATTAACTAAAATAACTAATAGAATTTTATCGGTTTTCACTTTAATTTATAAACATTGATAGTTACATATTTTTCTTTTAAACTATGTTTAAGTATTCAACACATTTACTTTTTTTTTACTTTGTTAACTTTTTTTAATTCGGATGTAATTTGTATGTATGAAATTTTTGTGAGTTTGATATTATTGCCAGTAAAATTTTTCATGTTCTGTTCATAAATATTGTTTTAATACTAAATGAATATATTCATCGCCACATATTTAAATGTTACGCATTTACTGGACTCAAGTATCCTGCAATCGTTATTACTGCTATAAATAATAATACTAATGAGTCACATATGTTGAACAGTTTAATAGGCACTTTTGTGTGTGAAGTGATAACAAACCTGTCAAGTGAAAGCTGTTACATTTCTACTGTTCTGCAAAATAACGTTTAATATATAAAATCAGTTGAATTGACACCTTATTAAATTGATATCTAAAATTTGCTGGCAATTACGTAAACGATAATTAAACATAATTTTCATAACTTTAGTTATTTAAGCGCAAAAATTAAATTTTGTATAGTTTTTAAATATCACTTTAATCAAATAGTTCAAATTTTTATATAGAAACATTTGCAGGAAAATATTGCATTATTTTCATATATAAATTTAAAAACGAAATTCAGCAAACGATAAAAACAAATAATAATGAAAGAAAAAAAAAAATTAATCGACGTAATTAAACGAATGCCAAAAGGGAATCTGACTCAAAGTAGTCATTATGCGATAGTTGTATTACTGTGGAATCAGTTTTACTGTCGAAATGTTTAATTAATTCGAAATGCCAGGAGATGCAATTAACCCACCATGAAACGCCGTTCAGCCACTCTCTCAAGTGACGCTCGTATACATCGAAGATTTACTCGTGATTTGCAAAACTAATTAGCACCTTCTTTACGCAACAAATCCATATCGGTCATCATTATTTCTACAGCTGATCATATCTCTGTCAATTCCGGAGAAAAAAAGGGTATAATTGATCGTTATAACTCAATTCGATTCATTGCCATAGAAAGATAATGTTATATCAACCGTTATTGTTTATCGGAGATATCCGGAATTCCACGACACTGACCATGCGGAAGTAAAGAAAAAAAATGCAAAAACACATCCACAAATAACAATAACTCCTCAATTTCTTAACAGAGAAACAAAGGAACAATTGCTACTTTGTACTTGATTCAGAATCATGTCTTGTTGATTACGATTGATGGATACTAACAATGGAAGCGGAATTCCTTTGTAATGAAACTCCAGGCCACGTGATTAAGGTACTGAGAAAACTGGACTGTGGCTGTAACAGTTCGGACTGCTGGGGTCACAGTCCAGACTGTTGAAGTAACCTTCTAAACTGTAGGAATAACAAACTGGATAGCTGAAATAACAGTCTGAACTGTAAGAATTACAGTCCAGACTGTTAAAGTAACCGCCTAAACTGTTAGATTAACAAACTGGACTACTGAAGTAACAGTTTGAACTGTAAGAATTACAGTTCAGACTGTTGAAATGGCATTCTAAACTGTAGGAATAACAGTCTGGCTGTATAACAGCATAAACTGTTGGATTTACAGCACAGATTGTTGAGGTGACAGTCTAAAGTGCAGAAATTGTAGTCCAGCCTGTTGGAATCATAGTTTAAGCTGTAGGAAGTAATAATCCAGAATAGTTATAATAGTTCAAACTGTTTAGATAACAGTCTAGGTTCTTGGCCTGACAGTCTAGTAATCTTAGTGAATAGTAGGACAGAACTTTTGACTGTTGATGAATTCATTAATTTTAAAATCATTGTTATGTTTTCTTCTATGTAATAGAAAATTATATCACTCGAAACAATGCATAAATCTCTTTAATCAACAATGAAATTTTTTTTCTAACCAAATTTGAATTTGGCGCAATCATCAAACAAATATTTCATTTTCAAATTCAAAGTTCTACATTTTTATAAAACGATTATAACTTATTGTTTTCTATTTTTAAATTCAAAAATTCAAAAATTGATCTAATACAAGTCCAACAGCCAAACATACCAACGATATAGTATATTGTACTTTAAATCACGCAATCATGAGACCCGAAGTGACATTAATGCCGGAGGAAAGGTTGACTAATTATATTAGTGTCTCCAAACGAACAACTAGGAAAACATAATTTCAAAGAAAGTATTTTTCTGTTTTCCAAACATTTAGCCATCCATGAAAAAAGGTTCCAAAAATCTTCATTCGAATATTATATCGCGCTGGCACACTGAAACAAATGAAGCACTAAAATATGACAGTGACGTATTGAATCCAACACCGATTTTCGCAAAGTTTACTAGGATCGATGTTGATTCTGCCAACATCACCGTCAGATTCCCCATTCCATTTTCCCAGTCCACGGGCGACTCGATAAAATTGACATTTGGCATTTGATAAGTAAACAAGCTTTCGCTGGAGCACCAGAATGAAGAATGTCATTTTAAGCTTACGTTTGGAGAATCCTTACATTATGGCAGGAAAACGTGAATCCCACATCGAAAGAAGTCCATGGTAAAAAAAAAAAAAAAAAGAAAAAAAAGGGAGGACGGAGTTATACTCAGAAGCGGTGTGAATATCCGGCGTCGTACAATTTACATAGACTATCCGTACGGCCGGAATGCATGCCCGGCATCGACACCGACACCGACAGTGTGTCCTGGTTTTTCAGCATCTGCTTCCGACGCTGCCAAATAAAGGTCCAGGCGATGATGACGGCGATTTGCGCGAAGAGAAATACGGTACCGGCGACTATGGCTTCGCCCAAGTTGATGCAAATTCCCATCAGGCTGTTGAGGGTGTCCTCGCTATCGATAAAGGCGTTTTCCTTTATCACGCTGCTATTGCCACTTGACTTACCCTCGCGCTCGAAGCCGAATTTATCGGTGATTTGGATGGACTGGACCAAGAGGAGATCCTCGCGGAGTTGCGAGGCCGAGTTAATTGCTGACCGTCGGCGTCTGCGCCCGTACGAAATCACCGATCGAAGTTCGCCGGTCGACTCTTCCTGATCGCACTGTACTGGCTCGCAAGATGGCATGCAGGGTGTCACCAACGCGCGGAATTGAACGATCTCGGAACTCGGGAACTTGAAGGCATCGAAGTGCGATAGGAGGATCTGAAAAGTATTTTAAGGTGCTTTCAATATTTTTTCATCGGTTTTTTGTGTTTCGTTTAGGAAGCAAAGTGTAAGAGAGTTGGTTCTAACAAAAAATTTAGGGTCTTATGC
>JABFOV010006598.1:0-10457 GCA_022817685.1 Aradophagus sp. ZL-2020
ATAACAGCAGTAATGATAAATGGTCCTGGCGACCGCAGTGAAAGATACAGTAAAAACTTTACTGAAATTCCAGCACCAATTACTTCGTGCAAATTGATCGGTGCGAAAATGAGAAATTATTCATTCTTCCACCGCCAGTTAAATCATTTCGCGTTTGAGGAACCAGATGATTAAGTAAATCATTTCTCAACAAAAACTGTAATTTTCGAGTGCATATACTATGAAATTAGAAATGTACTTTAAAGTTTTACCAGTGAAATTACTGCTATTCAAATATAGATAAATTTTATTGGTTTAAATTTAAAGTTCAACTTTATTTTTACAATGCATATACTTGGAAGAAAAAAAAATGCTTCTTTATGCAGACTTGTGGTTTCAACGTCAGAACACAGTTATCTGTTTCATCATGTTATTTTCATATAAAAACCCGTTATGTTCGATTAATCGTCAACACTACAGTAAGCATTCATTGTCCTTTCTTAATCGTTACAAAACAACGAAGAAAAAGTATGACTAATAACAAAGCTGATCGTATATACTTATTTAAAACACTTCATTAGTTCCTAATAGTTACTTTCGTAAGTTTCGTCTGATTAATGAGTTCACATAAAAATATATAAAAGCGTGAAATTCCTATCTATTATTCAGTTTCGGCGCGAAACTGTGTTCGGGCGAAAGAACAGAAATTAAGAGGGCTAACAATCAGCTCGGCGGTAATAGACTTGGTGTAATAATTGACCAGCTGCAAATTTCGTGCTCTTATCGATTTCGCGGTCTTATAGTCGCGTATGGTCTAAAAATTGTCGCCGGCGTTAGAAAGTGCGAGCGCGATTCTTAAGGAGAAACTTGCGGACTTTCGCGAGCGAATTACGCAATGGCTACTGCGCGAAACGACTGCGAATTTCGGCTCTGATCGTGTGGCAAGCAATTCCGAAAATCGACCCGGTCAATTTCTGACACGGACTCTTCGACCTGTCAAGAAGGTGAAAGATCTTTGTAACCAATCTGTCAATCTTCGCGGCTGTTAAACAAAAATAAATAAATAAATAAATAAATTTATAGCAGTAAGTTAAAAATTTGAACCCAATCTTTTAGTTACATTTTTTTTAATCTATTGGAGACAAAGAGTTTTACAAGTATTTTGTTCACATGGAATATAATAAAATAAAAAAAAAGTAATAAAAAAATACATAGAGACTAATAACATTTGATGTTAGACTAATATAAACTGCGATAACTTATTAAATTATATTGAAACTATATGAAATATTTCTCTATCCGATCATCTTAAGGACGCGCTTTTCTGTAAAGCAGCAATTCAAAATGTTATTCCAAGAGAGAATCGGTGATGTTCTCTTGGACTTTACACTGCAAAAAGAAATATTTCTCGATGAATGTTTAATGGTTACTATAACCATTAATGTCTCTATCTGAACTACATCCGAGGCTGAGTATTTTATAGCTGGCACTTGGTATAAATATTCAACGAAATTTACCTTTAACTCGTTCGTCGGAAACGTTAGAATAACGAGTAATTGTTCCATCAATTGAACGGAGAAAAACGATAGAAATGGAAAAAATCTTACGATCAACCCTCACTTTTCAACGAAAATTTACAAACCTATTTTTTTTTATCTCAATGTTTTTCTATAAAAAAGTATATAAAATGTACAAAAAATATTGCCTATTTTCTTTTTAAATGAAATGCCGGATTGATTTTTACTGACTGAAAATGATTTCTGAACTGAAATTTCATTTGTATATCATTTTTTGACAAATCAAAGGTTCTGAGCAGTCACCTTAACGATGCTGCTTCTCGCAGCGGAATCAGTTGGGTTTGCGCGCCAGACACGCGGCGCATAAAAGGCGACGCCAGGACTTAGCGTCCGGGCTGTAATTCAATCCATTTATCTGATTTGGCTAATTCAATTAGCCGACCCGCGCGCCTACTTCTGCCGCGGCCACGTGCGCTAACCACGTTAACGCGCTCGGCGTGCGTTATTATTCGAATGATCCGTGAGCCGCCGCCAGATTCTAATTGGCGCCTTAATGACACCTGTTCCATCGTCGCGTCTGTAATCAAACACCTTTCCCGATCGACGAGCAAAACTTCGAGACTAGGCTTCCAATTATTATAATCTACAAAAATCATGAACTTTCGAAACCTAAAATCGGACGTAATGGCATAAAATAATATTAATAAAATTGGACGTAGGGTATAAGAGGAACATTTCATGGAGGTCTCATTTTAGATTTAACGTAAGATCCTCACGTTTCACGTTTACGAAGACACTCTGTACGTCAATATATCACTTTTCATCACGAAATAAACTTTTTTTTAAAGATCTTTGTTTAGAAATATACAAGGCTTACGTTTGTTTACTAATATATCACCTTTGTTTACATACCACTTTTGTTTACAAACATCAATGTTTGTTTACATACCTATGCTTTGTTTACAAACATCCAGATTTGTTTGTACAATTGGTTTTGTTTACAAACATGGCTTTTGTTTACATGCACACAAAATTTATTTATCAATATCGCAGATATGTTTACAAAAATGACATTCACAAATTTTTAGTGCCTTTGTTGACCAACAAACCCATGTTTGTTGACAAACAGAGATTTATCACTAGGCGAAATCATCACCTTTGTTTACAAACGTACCATTTTCATTTATGAATATACCTACTTCACTTCCGTTTTTACTGAGTACCTTGCTTAAAACGTGAGTCATGAAAAGTGAAGTTCAACAATTAAACTCAAAAGTGTGCGTGCGTTAACGATCCGGCGGTGGCAAATGTTAACCATGGATTTTCGGGGTTAACGATACGCACCTCGCGGCGTATAATAAGACTGGCGCTCGAGGAGCACCGAAGTATAGAATTTCGCTGTTCAAGACCGCGCATCATCAGGCACACACGAGCCTCATTACACTTCGCGTCTACGTCCCGATCGTTACGTACTCGAGATGGATATTCTATATCAGCATCGTCAATTTATCATCACGTTAACCATTCTCCCGGCACACCGATCGTTCGCTTCTTTTCTCCTGGATCTTCCACTCGAATTTCCATGCTTTCTTACAAACTAAGTAATTCAGTTTGTAATAACTCTTAAACAATGCTTTAGGTTACATAACAACTTTTATGGGGGATACGCCAAGAATCTTGTAATTATCGCAAATTTGTAAAATCTCAAAATCTTTAATGATTTTCCAAGAAATTTTCATTACAAAGTCAGATTCTACTATTTGAGCTTCAAGATCTCCCGAAAATGAAACTGAATATTGTCTATACGGAAAAAAAATTCGACAAATTTAGTAAATAACGATGTTATATCAATTCTGCATAAAGTCATCTACATCTTTTGCAAACCATTTTGGTGTAAGTGGTTTGCAAATTGGTTTGCAGTATAACCTTTCTATATAAAATTTATCGATTTTTTCTTTCCTTGCAATGTGGAAATAAGTTACATATTTCTTGGGGTGGCGATTTTTTACGTTCACGATTAAAATATTGATAAATTAACATGGCATCGATATGGTCCTTATAAGAAAAGCGCTAAATTTATTTCCACTACTTCAATTTTTCGTTCAAGTATTTTTAATTCCAACATGACAATCCGAGTGCGAGTCGCCTTTGTTACGACAGTCGAGAATTTTCGATTCGATCCGTCAGTCTCCGGTGGAGGGCAAACGCCCTGGAGCTCGGTATCGATCCGATCGGAGTGGCAGCGCCACGGCTAAGTCCGAAAATAAACGAGCGTTCGTGCAGGGGCTGACGTGGAAATGAGCTCGGCCTTTGCGCTCGCGTCAGGGGTGGTACGGGGGATGACATTTTGGCCGCGCGACACCGGGAAAAATGAGTGGGAGGACGGGGGGCGGGGGCGGCGCGAACCCCGTCGCCGTGGGAAATCGGTCGGAAAATGGGAAACTCAGCGACCCGGTGACAAATGGTTGATCCCGGACAACTTTGCACCCGTTACCCGTTGGCATGCCGTAACGCCGCGGTTTTGCTTCAGCACGGCCAAATGCCACTCGGCTCCCAACTTACGTAACTCGGGGTCGTTTAGAAAAATGATGGAGAAAGAAGATAATGTTGATAATAGTAATAATAATAATAATAATAATAATAATAATAATAATAATAATAAAATATTAGTTTGCAAGTTGTGAAACTTAATTAAAATGCATGAAACAGAAAATTCATATTTCAATAAGCGGATTATTCTTGTAATAAGTAAATTTCATTAACGTGAAAAATAATTCACACATGATGAAAATAATACTCTTATAATAAGATCTTATAATAAAATTTCTGAAGATTGTACTTGAAAAGACAAAATTACATTTATGAAAATTAAATAATGTTTAATAATCAATTAATGTAAAACTTGTTGATTATTTCAACTGAATGAACAAATAAACGAAAGCGAAAAAAGAAGAAAATAGACGATCCAAGTGTTCGAAAGTGGCTTCGCGAAGCACGTGTCCCAGTGAGTCTTGGCTCGTTAATACGGCCTATCCGTCCAGCCTGTAAGATAATTCCTGTCAAAGTGCAATTATTAGCGTTTTCTCGGGCGCTCCCGGACAAATCGATATGTCATTTCCTATTTAGGGACTGCCGCTCGACGGCGAGCGATTTAAGTTAATTTGCCGATTCAAAAATAGCTCGTGCTTACGGCTTTGACGTAACGCGCGTTCACCGTGGCGATGTGAAATTTTAACAGCACGACAACGCGCGAATTATTGACCGTATCATTGTGTGACTCATAAATAGAACCATTCAGTTTGCGGTGCCATTCGATTATGCGCCATCATCGTCGTCCAGTTTCACATCATCATCTTGAGGCAATTTTTTTACAGCAATTGCGATTGCGCTGCTTAACGCCAGAAATAAGAAAATCGCATGCGTATGTCGTTTTGTCCTTATATTCCGTGTGAATTAAAAGAAGATAGACGATCGATTTTTTTCATCTTCGTTTCATTCATGACATTATACATTAATGACACAAATTCAATAGTATAGTAATTTTATTATTGATATTTTATGTCTAGATTGAAAATATTAATAATTACATTACAAATTATTTATTCCCGTTTGTTATCATATAAATTTTGCATTCATCTCTTACATAAATATTTTTTTTACTTTAAACTTAAGTATCGATTGAATGAAGCTTCCCAAAAGTCAAGTAAATACATTTTTTTATTAAATAAATATACGGTTGCTTATAAACATCCAGTTTATTTATATATACTTGTTTTATTTATTTTTTTTAAATTCAAAATTTTATTTGATGTTGAGAGAAGCTTTCGAAAAGTAGATTTTCTTAGAAGAAAAGCGTAGTAAGAATCAGTTGATTCGAAAAGTACAATCGAATTCAAGGCAGAGCTCGAAGTCAATCGTCAAAACCTAAGTCTCTTTCATCTTTCCACCGTCTTTCCTTTTCACGGCAGACAAGACGTAACGACCAGTCATTCTAAACAGTGAAACAAGCGTCGAACCGAAAGGGAACGGCATTCTTAGTCGAAGTGAGAGGGGACCACGATGAGCTGGAATCGCGCGAAACAATTTGCTCTCTTCACGGCCGATTAAGTTCGCAATCTGTCGTCGTCGGCGAAGGTGTGACTTTTCACAACGTGAACAACAATCGACAACAACAACAACAACATATCGCGTCATTTGGGCACGTACACAAAGTTTGCAACATATTTTTTTGCGACGCTCTTAACTTTTTGTCATTTTCAAATCGAGAAACTTAATTTTGGAATGGAAAAAAAGGACGCAAATTCGTTTCAAACTTCCTTTACATAAACTATTAAACGGCTGAAGGACGAATCATTTTTATATGAAATCATGTTCAAAAATCGTTCGCAAAGAATGAAATTTCGGAAACAATTTCGTTCATATTTCGCAATCATAACATTGCAATGAAAGTCATGATCTATATTGGCCTGACGTCCAATTACCCTTTTCCTAATCCGATGCGTGCCAGTTGGTGGCATCAAAGTACTTTTTTCTTTGTTGTTTTTGGCTCTGTTTGCACGATTTCATGTCAAAAAGGACGGCGATTTCCTCGTAGCCGGCCGGACAATAAACAGCAAAGCCATGCGCGAAACAAATAGGGCTTCTGTTTCAAATCACGCGGCCGATACCGAACCGCGCGCGGCTCGTTTGAGGGCTTATCTCGGACACTCGTCGTCTCTTTCCCTCGGGTTTCGCGTCCTCGTCGCACACTCGTTAGTACGTTCGCCTTGGGTGATCCCCATCGACGTCCCTAATTCGAACATCGCTGCGGATCCGGACAAATCTCGACTCCTCCGTAAGGTGATCTCTATCCGCGTATCATCAAACACACATCCCGACCCAATGAAACGGAATTTTCAGACCGACGAACGAGATTTTTTCGACCGTAGATATTTTCGGCCCAACGTTCGCAGATTAAAATTACTAGTTTTGCGATACCGGATAAAACATTAAATTGGTGATTTGAAATTGATTCTTCATCAAAAGGAACCGATTTTTATCTGATATACCTCAATTACCAAACACTTAGGTACACGTAAAAAACGATCAGATAAATTTGTGAAGAGAAGATTTACGAATTTAGTATATCATGATTGTATTCAATAATAGTCGAGGAAATTTACCAACAATATCATGAAATGGTGTAGTTCTAGCATATTCTAGTGTTGGAAGCGTAGAAGCGTGGAAGGAGTTATTGCTAGCTGGTCTGGCACAAGTCTGGCAGATTTCTGGAGTCTGACAAGGATATGGCATACGGTTGGTAGGCATCTGGCTCGCGTGCATTATCCAGACCAGCTGACAATTATTTTTTCCACGTGAGACCAATTTTGTATTTACTTCGTTGTACCTATTTTGCTCCAAGTCTATATACCAATTTGGTATAGAAGTGTTGCGAAAGCAGATATAAGCCACGCACCTTATTCAGTCACCAAGTTCAGCTACATCTGCATTTGCAAAATGCTTATTCCATTTTGGTATATACTGTGAGCAAAATCGGTATGCGGATTAAGGTTTCGAATTAGTACGCTTTTATGTACAAATGTCTAATGCTCGATAGTCTTTTGTCACACAGGATTAATATTATTTCATATCAACATTCTAAATTTTTGTGGTAATAAAAATATTTTACTGAATTGGTATACTAAGTGTATCAACTAAATTCACCCGATTGTTTCTTTCGAAAAGTTCATTATATTCAACGAATTCATTTCTTCCACCATTATTTGCCTTCGCAAGAACAAACATACTTATTTTCAGACACACCTTTCATTAAATTAATTAGATTGATATTTCAACCAGTGCTCCTCCGTTGAAAATAATTGAATTATCATGCAAACGCGAACTCGCAAGCTTTTAGCTCTCGATTTCCATTTCACCTCGAAACTTCGCGGAGCGTGTCGGTGTGTGGCGTCGAAATTTGTTGCTGCCTCGGGTACAATTGTTTTCGCACTCCTTTATTCATAACATTCGTACCCCGTTGACATTTCAACACCATCGAACGCTCAGCGAGCCATCACGCATGGAAATAAATTTTATCAAGATCGGCCACGGCGGGACAAAGCACGCCCGGGGAGGAAATCGCGCCGCAGCTGGAGAGGGAGGGCGAAAACAAGCGGACTGCAAATTAGTGTTACGCTCACATGTGCGCACCTCGTGTTGCACGTTTCAACTAAAATTCCTGGCGAGACTGTAGAAATTAATTCCGCCCCGTTCCCGTTGCTCGCGAAAATACCCCCCCCCCCCCTTCGTCCCGTCGCCACTTCATTTTCAGCGCTTCTTCGCCGCGCCAAACAATTAATTCCGCCGCTCGCCCTCCGCCCGGTTGAATTCGCTTCGCGAAAAATGATCGACGAATTTCGTTGAGAATTCGTCACGCAACGCGCGAACGCATCGGGCCCCCGTAAAGCGAGGTTTCTAAATAAGGGTGTTTAGTCTCGCGGAAACTGGACACCTGCTAATACCGGGCACAATTTTCCCCGCGCAAAACTGCCGGGGTTTAATCGAACGGAAAGTCGAATTGGAATTGTTTCGCTCGGCTTTCGAGTATCCTCTTCGAGGCTCGGCGACGGAGCGCTTCTCGTTGGCAGCCGGGGTCAAAAGTCGCGGCGAAACAAACAGGCCTGGATTTTCGCGCCGCCGGTCATTGGCCTTCGCCGTGCTGCCCTCTAGGATTGTTTGTTAACCATTTTGTTGCGCTGTGGTAGCCGGTAATAATGTTCGGTCGGCTTCATCTAATATGGCGCCGGTTCACGCCGAATATCCATCTATGAGATTGAATTCAATCTAGTGGAAAGTCAGTTAACTCCGCAACGGTAATCGTTTGGACACGCTATGCACAGGTGGCAGGACGTCGCGTCAACGATACATCACTTAAATGTGTGCGAGTGACGCGGTGTTGTCCGAAAAATCGAGAGACTTTGCTGGAGTTGCGTTTAATTGAAAAAAACGTTGATGACATTTCTATTTAGTGTAAATATTGAACAAGAGAATAATTAATAAACGGATTTATACGAGGTGGATATTGATATAAAGAAGACATAAATAAAAGTTGCTCGAAAAGCAGATATAAAATATAAATATATAAAATATAAAATATTCACTGAAAGAATGCATTGAGTGAAAACAAATTCTCGGTTGAAAAGAATATTTAACTTGACGTATCGTCGAAAATAATTTCTTTTTAACTGAGAATAGTTTGTTGGTCCAAGAAATTAAGTGGTTCAAGCAAGAACAAGTATTCAGCCGTAAGCACGAACAATAACACTGTTCGATCAAAAGCAAAAACACCCAAGACAGAATGGTAAACAAACGAAAGCAGCGCAATTGGTCAACAAACAAGTGCGCAAAACATACGGAGCGTTGAAACGCGAGCAAAACCTCGCTTTCTCGGAGCCCGAACGTGGCCGACGCCCGAGGTAACGGCGGTTCGAAATTGCGCGGCAAAAATCGGCCGAAAAGCTTTTCGAGCGCTGAACAAATAAAACGCACGGGTTGAAGCGAGTCGAAACGGCGCGGCAAAAAGGAAGGCGCAAGGCGCAAACGAAAATAAAACAGCGCGCCGCGCCGAGGACGATCGGCGTTGCTTTCGTCTTTGTAGCGCGCCGGCCGCAATAAGCGAATTGAAGCCGGCGCATTTAACTAATTCCTGTTGATACAGCTGTCCTTTCGTAAGCCGATTCGCGCGACCCGAAGCAGCCGATACGGAATTGATACGGCTAATCGCGTCGCACTGTTGTGACACGCCCGGGAAATTAATCCCCGGGAGGAACCGAAAATTCACGCTCGATTCTTTGCGCCGCGATTCGATAAACAACTGCCGAGCCGGCAAATAAGCGCGCCGACTTATCGCGCCGATCGTAATTAATGTCAACTTCAACCTCCGCGCATCGATGCATCATTCACCGATGCATCATTGAAACTTTCTAAGCGGAAACCTTGATCGGAACCTCGTTCTCTTTTTACTTTGTTTCTTGTTTACTTATTTACGCGGCGAAAGAAGATTGAAAGATATGATGATGATGATTCAAGAAGAACAGTGCCCGATTTCGATTCGATTGTAAAATGTTTCGAGCTTTGAACAATTGTCAACGTAATTTGACACAGTTCAAAAATGTGTTTACTTTTTGAATTTTAAAAAGTGAAATTTCAACTTTTTTTAAGAGTGTATGATTTTTTTTACAGTATTTTCCTTCAAAATTGATTTATTTTTTTACAGTGAAAATAAATTCTTTAAAGAAGTATCTTGTTCATTAATATTTATATGAGAAAAATGAGTAAATATAAAATTAAAAGTTATCTTCTGCATTGAGTTTATGTTTTTACGATTTTCAATCAATTTTCAAGCGTTCGATGAACAATGTAAGACGTCATTGTCGGTGTAATATGCTGTCGCTTTCGTGTCGAACATGGTTTCGCTCATTGTTTCGACCAAACTTCGGAAAGTAACTATTAGGGAAACTAATGAAGTGTGTTAAATGAGTACATACGATAAGCTTTGTTTTTGTGATACTTATTCTTTATTATTTTGTGACGGATAATAAAAAATAATCAACGATTATTATAATGTTGATGATCACTCGAACGTAGACGTTTTTGAATGAAAATGACATAAAGATAAAAATATAAGACATAAAGAGACAACAAGCGTGTAAGTATATGCATCTCAACATCACAAAAATAATAACAGATCTTTCGACATTAATTTCTAAATGAGAAACGGAGTAAAGTAAAATTAAAATTGCAAATTTTCAAATCGTATCATTTGCTTTCCTGACCTCACGAAGTTTCAAATGATGTATGTTTATAATTGTTCATTTGCGCACTGGTCAATTTGCGAGTAGTAATAAGTTCTAGAGTTTTAGTAAAGTTTTTACCCCATCTTTCACTGCAATCTGCCGGATCATTTGTCATTACTCCAGTTGG
>JABFOV010006599.1:0-10457 GCA_022817685.1 Aradophagus sp. ZL-2020
ATTAACTAGTGTTTAAGTTTAATATAATTTTTAATTTTTTTTACATTTATACAATAATCGCTTATATACATTTGAAAATAATATCATAAAGTGTTCATTTGTACTCCGTCATATTAACCGTCATATTGACATAACCTCAGTTACAGCATGACAATAATGCTGAAACTGCTGTACATGCATACTGCAGAAAAATTAAAGTCCAGTCCCGCTAAAACTGCGGGACTCTGTCATGCTATTTTAGTCCGACATGTCATTGCTTTCCTAGTCCAGCAGAAACTGCTGGACTTTCCCGCTGCATTAGCGGGAAATTTTTTTCAGTGTAAGCTTTATTTTTAAGGCAAATCTACTTTTTAAGTCATCCTACATCACTGTGATACCCAAGAGTTATGTAAATCATTTAAATAAAGTTAATGTAAATATAAGGCATATTCCCAAATCCAACGAATTTTCTCTGATGTTGACAAATGTCTGATAAATTCCGCCGCAATTCTGAACTTGATAAAAAATAAGGCAGGTTAATTGCGCCACAGTAAAAATTCTGATGACTCAAAGTAGTGTCAAGTAAACTCCGTCGAAATGAAAAATATTAATTTAAAATATTTTAAAGTAGGCTCCGCCAAAAAAATACTTTGGATATGTAAGATAATTATTTTAGATCATGAATAATACCGTCGACTGATCAATGTCCGATAAATAGGCATCCAATTTTATTGACAATTGGCTCCGCTAATTCTTTCAAATCGCGACCTTTGCGCCATCTCGTATCGCAACTCATGGATAGCCTTATAGGTTTATAAAGTGATTTAAAAACATAACAAATACTAAAAAATAATAATTTTTATAGAAAAAATCAATAATGTATGTTTTCAACGTTTTTTAACATTATTTAATATTTTGGGACATTTTTACTTTAAATTAATTTATTTGACTGCCTATGGATTGATATCTTTCGCCACAATATGACGTGGTGGAAAGCGCCACTATCGCCATTAGCCAAGCGTATCTCTTATTCCTACTAAGTGAGATTTAATTTGAAATATATGTATATAAATACAAATCGGTACAAGTAAGCACATATATTAAAATGAGGAGTAGCAGCACTTCTCGCAGAAGGGCAACATCAACAACGGACAAATACAAGACAAGTAAAAATCACATGAATCTATCCAAAGAAAATGGATTTGATCACTATAGTTGCGTCAAAATTATATCAACGTTTAACAAGCAGAGATAAATTAATAGGAGGACGCAGAAAATTGTTTTCGATGTGCAATAAAATATTGTGAATTATGTAATTGGTTGTGAATTCTATATGAATAATATTTTGATTGAAATAATTTGCATAAATAACTTAACTTGTATAAATATATTTATATCAAAATATTGTAAATTATGTAATTGACTGTAAAGTATTTTACAATTATCTTCGGAGAAGTTTACCCGCGGAGAATAGTATATTATTGCCGAGGGCGCCACTGCGCCCGAGGCTTGTACGCTATTTTACGGACCGAGGGAGCGGACGGTAAAGTGGAACTTACCGTCCTAGATGCTCGAGGGCGTAGCCCGAGAGCAACTTTACCGCCCGAGGAACTGTTAGTTCCAATTTTGTCCGCTCCCAAGGTGCGTGAATGTTTTTATTTTAGCGAATATTGCCAGGCACTTCTTTTATCAGGATTTTAATGAGATCGGAGTTTACCTCTCATTTTTTGTTATCAGGATTTCGACTTCGTCGGAGTTTACTTCACTTAATAAACAGAGCGTTTATCTATTCTACGGAGTTTGGATATCTCTACAAATAAAACTCTTTATTCTGTTGTTCCCATGTAAAAATGTATATACGTGACATAACTGGCTGAAATGTGTGTCCCATATATGTCAATATGTGGGAGCCCACTCAGTTCATTGAAATTTTGTTTATCGTAATGACTTCATTGTAAATTTATTTCATTGTAATTAACCTCATCGTAATTAATGTGTCATAGTAAATTAATTTCATCATAATTCTTTTTATGGTAAATTCATTTTATCGTAATTAATTTCGTCGTAATTAATGTGTCATAGTTAATTAATTTCATCATAATTCTTTTCATGGTAAATTCATTCCATCGTAATTTTTTTATCGTAAAAATATTTTCAGTGTATTTTGGTCGAAAAAATTTTTCTAAAGAGGGAGTTGAATCAAAATAAATCAGAAACCAATTGTTTGGTTTATAGAATGAATTTATAGGAATTGCTTACGTCATCATGAAACCTCTGAGCTAGGAAAGTATTTGGGGGGTCTGAGAAGCGCAACCCCCCAGAAAAAGGTTCGTGGGGCGAAGACCCCGATTAAAAAAAAAAAAAAATTCATATGACCAAATAGTTTTTTACTTAAGTTTAATCGATAAAAATTACCAGAAACAAATTATTTGTTTAAAAGAGAAATATGTAACAGAAATCGTAACCTACATGATCATGGAACCTCTGTGCAAGGTAAATATTCGGAGGGCCCGGGGGGCGGAACCCCCTGGTGGGGAATTCAGGTGGGAAAGCCCCCTGATTCGAAGAAAAAAAATGTATAATATTAATTGACCAATCAGTTTTGTGGTTAAGTTCATTCAATAAGAATATCATTAATACTTATAGAATGTACATACCATTATATTTTGGATGGGTACAATTCATCGCCAGGACATTTCATCGCCCGGAAAATTCATCGCCCGGACATTTCATCGCCCGGACAATTCAACGCCCTATAAATTAATCGCTCGGACAATTCATTGACTGGTCATTTCATCGCCCAAACATTTCATCGCCCGGACAATTCAACTCCCTGTCAATTCATTGCTCGGATAATTCATCGACCGGATATTCCATCGCTCGGACAATTCATCGCGCGGTGAAACATGTGATGAATATATCGTACCTAAAAGTAGAATTTTTACGATAAAAAAATTGCGATGAAATTAATTTACGATGAAATTAATATCGATGAAATTAGCTACGTATGTACATTTGGTGCAGATGTTATTTGAAATTAAATCTTAAGTTAAATTAATCTTAAAGTAAATTACCAAAATAATTTTTTGTACTGAATGTAACACAGCCTTACTAATACATATGGTTTATGTTAACTTTTGCTTTTTAAATAAATATGTCTCATCTAGAATGATTTTGAACTCATCGATGATTAATGACATATAACATATAATGATAATTAATTATTGTTTCTTAAATGAGTGCTTCTCATTTCGACTAATTTGAACTCATCGACCATTTAATCGTATTTAGTGGCTTGTATTAAAGTTTTTTGAGTTTCGTCGTGCCATGGTGTACCCTAAAAACAAATCGAAATTACCAATAAAAAAATCAAACCTCAAAAACAAATTGAAAACAAATTTTAATTTTATCCGAAAAAACGTCCATATAATATTGCTGACCGCTTGCTCATTTAAAGCTGTTTTAATTAAAATGTTCTCAATTCCTTTAGTGTCTACAGGTTGCCTTGTCAAGGAACACTCTATCGTCGCCTCTTTTGTAAAAATTCCATCCATAAAAGACTTGGCTATTGTAGTGCCAATAAATTGTTTCTTGGCCGCATAAAAGTTTTTCTTCAAAATAGATGAGATACGTTCATCTGGTCAGTCAGGTTATCCTTTCCTCTCTGGACACGAAATTCTTCGCGTGGAATATTCAATCAAGCCTCAATTAGACCTGCCAAATCCTGCTCCTTTCGGGAATCTCAAAAGTCTTGACCTTGACAAATTTTTATCAGCAGTGAATGATTTTCTTGCGGAAAGACAGCCCCTTGATGCATCACTCGATGAGAAAATCAATTATGTGAATCAAGCTCTGATATATGCCCTTTATAGAGTCGCGCCTCTGAGAAATGCGGTCACTGGTATGAAACGAGTTCCATGGCTGTCTGAGAACTTGAGACATGAGATGCGCCTGAGAAACAGGTTGAGACAGGAGTACAGAAGGGACGGATCGGCTCTTGCTTACTCTTATTTTGTTGCTCAGTGTAGGAAAGTCAATAATTTGATACGTTCAATGAAGAGTTGTTACTTTTTTGATGTTTTGTCATCTATTACAGATTCTGGTATACTCTGGCGTAGACTGCGTGAGTTGGGTATAATACGAGGGGAAGGGTCTGACCTGATCGTCCCTTTTTCTGTGGCTGAAATTAATGACCACTTTGCAGACAAAGTTGATTCACTGGTGCGGAGTCTTCAATCTGCTCGCGAGAGCGCTGGTGGTCAATTTCCTCCTGAGCAGCCCCCTGTGCGAAATGGTAAGTTTCGTTTTTCTAATACAGATGCGTTAGTGGTGTGGTCGCATCTTGTGTCCCAAAGGACGAGTGCGGTTTGTACCGATGGCATAAGGTAGATTATTATCGTAAAGCTTTCCCTAGCATACGGGGTATCTTGAGAGACATCTTTAATGCCTCACTGCGTTCCAGTGCGTTCCCTGCCACTTGGAAAAAATCTCTCATTGTCCCGCTAAATAATATTCCTATACCGACTCTCATGTCTCAGTTGAGACTAATTTCTCTACTCTGTTTGCTGTCCAATGTTTTGGAAACGGTCGTTCATGATCAAATTGTCAGTTATTTGAGAAGTGAGGATCTACTTGATCCATACCAATCTGGTTTTCGACCATACCATTCTACTCAGTCTGTGCTCCTTCGCTTGTTGGATGATGCCAGACTCGCAATAGAAAACAGGAATGTCACTATTCTTGTTCTCTTTGACTTCTCTAAGGCGTTTGACCTTGTCAATCACGATTTATTAATTTCGAAGTTGTTAACACTTGAGTTGTCTCCTGAGGTCGTTGACTGGTTTAAATCCTACCTTAAAAATAGAAGTCATGCAGTTGTGGACAAACAACATTTGGTCTTGCACTGGCGAGATAACAGTTGCGGTGTACCCCAGGGCTCTGTCCTCGGTCCACTTTTATTTGTACTACTGATAAATAATCTACCCCAAGTTCTTAAACATTCCAAGCATCTCTTATATGCCGATGACCTGCAAATTTATCATCACGTGCATCCAGGTGACATTCGCCGTGGTCTCGAGCTAGTGCAACAAGACATTAATGCGGTCCATGACTGGACCTGCAGAAATTTACTCAAACTTAACGAACAAAAGACCAAATGTATGTTGTTGGGTTTACAATCATCTATTGATCATCTTGACATGAATACTTGCCAGAAACTACAACTAAACGGCGGCGACCTACCCTTTGAGAGTGTAGTCAGAGACCTTGGTGTTGCTATCGATTCCAAGCTTACATGGCGTCCTCACATCGAACAAATTTGCAAATCCATCTGGAACATTCTCCGTCAGCTTCGTTATAATAGTGAGTACTTGTCTTTTGAACTCCGTAAACACTTGGTTGAATCGCTCATATTCCCTAGGTTTGACTACTGTTGTCTTGTCACGACAAATATCACAAATGAACTCAATTCTGTTTTTCAAATGGCTCAAGATGCCTGCATCAGGTTTGTTGGTAAACTGCGGTTTTCGGACCACGTATTTCCATTGCGAGTCAGTCTCGGCTGGCTGAGTGTCTTGCACTGTAGGCAGTATCATCTGGATGTCATGACCTTCAAAATTTTATCCGTTGCTTGTCCATCCTATCTGAAAAAGGCTTCTATCTTAGAGCAGACATGCTCGGGCGTTATGTCAGGGTGGGTCCACGCGCTTTGCATGTACCTTTTTCTAGAACTTCAGTATATTGTTCGTCTTTCTTGATATCCGTGTGTAAGTTCTGGAATTCTCTCCCTGACGAGATTACTCGAATTGAAAACTTAAAAACTTTCAAAGAATAATTGCGCACGCATTTGTTATCTCTGTAATTCTACGAGTTAAAGTTAACATTTTACATATTTTTTCGAGTTATGTGAATTATAAAATTTTTTTTTTTTTTTTTATTCTCCTTTGTTCATCGCTATTTCAAAAACCTATTCTGATCCTATTCTGAACCGATTCTGAACACATGTTATTTATTTTATTGTGCTTCTATAACTTGTTTGTATTTTATATATGTAAAACATCGTTCATTCTATAACTTATGATATGTAATATCAAAATTGTAATTCCACGGAGGTGTTATAGATTGTTCTTCTGTAATCTGTTTATTGTAGTCTTTGTAAAGTGTATTGCTCCACAAGCTGATAGCTTAGAGTAAATAAATTGCATGCATACATACAAATATTATACACTCACAGAAATATCAGTTTATAATAAGAGGATTCCACTTATAATTAGTGGATTTTCCACTAAAATTTCGGATAAAAGGAATTCCGGGCAGGGTTGCCCGAATTCAAAAAATTCGTTATTTTGTTATTTTGTTAATTCTAACAAACTAACGAATTTTTTTTGTTATTTTGTTAGTTCTAACAAACTAACGATTTTTTTGGTTATTTTGTTAGTTCTAACAAACTAACAATTTTTTTTGTTCCTTCGTTAGTTCTAACAAAATAACAAAAATTTTTCGTTACTTTGTTAGAACTAACAAAATAACTAACAAAATAACATAAAATCTCGTTATTTTGTTAGTTCTAACGGAATAACGAAAAATTTCGTTAGATTGTTACTTCATGCGAAATAATAAAATAATATAAAATATAGTAGTAGTATATTATGCTGATTCCACCGATTCGGCCAATTCAGCTGTTTTGCGAGACTGAAACGGCCACCGGCTTCGAAAAAATTAAATGCATTTACTCCCATGTAAATAATAAATAACCGCTCAGTAATCAACAAATTTTTCGTCATAAAAAGATCTGAGCATAAAAAAAGAAAAGAAACAAAAATTGAACGTTATTTTTTCAGTTATAACGAAAAAACAATTATTTTATTAGTTTCAATAAACTAACAATTTTTTTTCGTTACTTCGTTAGGTCTAACAAAATAATAAAAATATTTTCGTTATTTCGTTAGTAATAACAAAATAACGAAAAAAATTGTTTGTTCTAACAAAATAACGAACAAATTTTGTTACTTTGTTAAATCTAACAAAATAACAACAATTTTTTTGTCGCGATGGTTTAATTGCTCCACAAATATCGTAGAGGTTATGACAGTTTGTTTTTAATTTGAAATATGCCAAAAACCAAATGTCATATATTATTTTTAAAATGAAAAAAGTTTTCAAATATTATAAATAATTTATTTTGTTAATTTTTTAATTATTTTTTATTGTTATTATGATTATTATGATTATGATGATGATGATGATGATGATGATTATTATTATTATTATTATTATTATTATTATTATTAAAGAAATAATATTTAAGTTAGGTTACACAATTTCATAAAAAGTTAAAAATAGTAAAATTTACTAATGATAATATAATAAATAATATGAAATAATAAATATTATAATAAAATGAATTATATAATAAAGTAATACACGTTACAACGTTATGTCAGTCTTACATATTTCTAAAAATATATACTCTAATAGTATCATTTTGTAAATATTGAATACAAATTTGTTTTAAAATCATAATTTTACTGAAGAATGAAACGTTTCATTAAAGTGATTCGAAACGTGCACTGAGAAAAAAGTATTGGAAAAGTTTCAAGATTCTAAATGATTATTGTTAGAATTTTCTGAGACACCTGGGATACACTGTATTTCCTATAATATGTATTTATTTTTAAAACTTATTTTCATAATGTTTGGTATTATGAACATTGACATCAATGTAATACATATTCTAATTTTAACAGTTTAATTTGAAAATTTTGTCGATAATGTTTACAATTTAATGGCTACAAAATTTTCTAATTTAAGATAGTAAATTGAACACGAGATTGCTAATGATATTCATTCATAAAGTCATTGCTATTCAAAATTTGTATGTTGTAAAATTTATAATCTTTGTCTTATAAATAATATATTCAAATTAATGTTATTTTGAATAAAAAATTTTTTTGTCGCTATTTTTCAACTTATCTTTATTCTTTATTTAATTCTTTTGTATTGATATTTTATATCATCTTTACTATTTTATATTTTTTATATTATTTGTTATTTACATCACTAACGCACACATTTTAACTTCGTATATATTAAAATCTCACATACCAATCTAACAATACAATACACAATCGCTGTTTACATTTACATCCGATGTACTGACACGAGTCATACAAGTGAACTCGTGTATTCATTCTTTATATACTCAGAACTAAATTTATTTTGTCTTGTAAGAAAGTTTTGTATGTTCCGGTGTAATGTCGCAGGAATATTTAAATTCATTTGTGAACCTAATCGAACCGAATATATTTTTGCTATATTAATTGACAATATTTGCATTTTTTACAATTCGTTTTAAATTAAAAATAATTTTTCTTTAAATCTATAATTAATTTTCATTTCAATTTTGTAAATTGTGGACTTATTTATAATACAAGCTGATAATTTAACAGTTTACTATCCTCGCTAGCAAATTGTATTCACGCGTTCACACAATCTATTATACATTTCATACAATTTACATGAAAATTCAAACTACAATAAAAAATTTTATATTTTTTAAGACGAGTTAGCAATTTGTACGGAGAAAATAATAAAAGTGATTATGAAAATAACAGTAATCATAATTCATACAATTGTATCCCGACTTTACTAGCAATACTCATGATTTTTAGAATATCTTTTTTCTCAGTGTGGTTACAATTATGAAGACACTATGTTTGAGAACATTGGATAGAACGTTACTGAAATAAAACATTTTATTTTTCAGTCACATAAAATCATAACAGTATACGGTCAAATAATCAAAAAAATTGCAGTGATATTTGAATGGGAACAATAAGTGCACACTCCTTTATCAAACTTCTTCTTACCGCCAAATCGCGTGATCACATGGAGAAAAAACATGACCCTACATTTTCCTGTATACTTTTTAATTCTTATTCGTTAAAACATCAATGTCATCTTGAGTGACGCCGATTTTCCGCAGCTTTTCCATTTTACACACCCAGTTACACATATCAACACATTTAAAAATTTAATTGATTGAAAAAATCCGAGGAACAACGCCGGCGTCAATGAAGGTTGAGATAACCAACATCAAAGAGATCGATAATTTTGGGCTTTGAATCGATAATAATTGAAGTCGATTATAGTCGGCGACTCTTAGTTCGCTTACACATAATTTAAGGTTATATTGTCGTTTATAATAGTAAGATGAAAATCCTCTTATAATTAGAGGAAATTATTTCAAAATAACCGGATTTCACTTGTGATTGAGAATAATTTATTCTTGTTATAAAGATCGTGATTCTTTTAACATAAAGTTAATGTTTTTTTAACAAAAGGATATTTTCTAAACATAAAAGGGAACGCTTTAAAAAAAATATTCTTATTATAAAGTTATCATTTTTCTCAGTGTAAAGTCAAGAATAACTTCACACACCCCACGTGGAATAATTTCTTGCCAGCTAATAAACAAATGATCAAATAAATTTCAACATTAAATAAATAATAATAATAATTGAACAAATAAATTAGCGTAAATACTTAATGTGTGCGCCATTCTGTAAGAAACATGCCGTTACCCTCTTTGGAAAAGAGTTGATAGCTCGTAAAATTTCTTCAGCGTCTAAAGAACGAATTGCTGTTTGTATCCTTTGCTTCATGTCTTCTCTTGTTGTAAGACGTTCAATGTAGACTAAATCTTTTATTCTTCCCCACAAATAATAATCCAAAACTGTAAGATCGGGTGAGCGTGGCGGATACGGAACTGGGCCGTACATTCCTATCCATCTTTCGGGAAAGATGTTATTGAGAACCTCACGGGCTATTCGCGATGTATGAGATGTACATCCGTCCTACTGAAACCACATTTCACAACGCAATTGCAATGGTATTTCCTCTAGCAAAATAGGCAGTTGATTTCTCAAAAAATTTGCATAAATTACACCATTTAAATTTTCTGCAAAGAAGTAAGGGCCTACAATGTGATTATTTATGATACCGCACCAAACATTGATTTTCCAAACGTGTTGATGGTGAACTTCTCTCAACCAATGAGGATTTACAGGAGACCAGAAACGGTAATTCGAGGAATTAACTTCTGCATTACTTTTAAATGTACACTCGTCAGTGAAAAGAATTTTACTATGATACTCAGGTTGTTGATTAAGCATCCCATTGCAAAAAGCTATCCTTTGTTGAAAATCAAGATCTTGTATTGCATGTCGAATCACCATTCTGTCCGGATGCCGATTGTTTTCGCGGAATATTCGCAAAATCGTCGCTTTACTAACACCTGAATCTCTAGCTCGACGTCTGACAGAATGATGAGGATTTACTTAAACAGAAGCTGAAATATCTACATTTCTATTCTTAGTTACAGGTCTACGAATTCTTCTTCTTTTATTGTGATGTGGTTGAGTAATGCCATGAGTTCTTAAGCGTTTCAGCAAACGTGAAAAAGCATGCCTCGAGTAAGG
>JABFOV010006600.1:0-10457 GCA_022817685.1 Aradophagus sp. ZL-2020
CGGTGGACGAATGCACAGTCTAGACTGTTACTGTAACAGTCAATTTTCAACAGTCAGACTGTACAGTCAAGACTGTTAGCATAACAGTAAGTACTGTTTGTCTAACAGTCTATTTCTCTCAGTGTAAAGCATGATATAACCACTAATAAAATAGTTTTCTTGAGTGAAGAAAATCGAGAATTTTCATCTCGTTAAATCAATCAATTTAATTTCTCATATATTTCATTGGCACAAATGAACATGATAAAAATGTAAGACAAATGAATCAAGTAATTATAATAAAACATCAACTATCATACGAGCACCACGCACCATTATTTATACAACAATTTGTCCACCGAACTTGGATGTTTCGCTTTGAATGTTCAATAAGGCCTGAGACAGTGTTTAATCACCCTTAGACCGGCCTAAGTCGCCACGTAAACTGGGTTAACATCATCATCAGTTTGCACATTTTGCAAAGTCCGTAAAATAAAGATGCATTGCGCGTACCAATCTCGTTGGATGCGCATTGCGGTTTGGCTCCGACGCGAGCAAGCAGAACAACTTTTTGTTAAACTGCCATAAATACTCTCCTAAGCTTTTTGCCTTTTCAGTTTCGACGTTTCTCAACAGGCACTTGGATTCGCCGAGCGAATATTTTTACTTACTCTACCGGTAATGTGATTTCTTATGTAACCCGAGTGATAAGAATCGAGTTATGGCAGACGTGCATCGCTTGAGCTTCGTGTAAATTTCAACCCGAAGCTCTTTCCTCGAGTCAACGTGTACTTGAAAGTGTGCTGCTCGTTGTCCCTAGTACGCAATAAAGGTATTGTTCCAGGGCCGAGCCGAGTTTTGAGAATGCTTTGGTAAACCGATGTTGCAGCTGCAATTTCGCGTGCGTTTCAGGACTTACGTCATCAAGCCACTGCACTGCACACAATTGCCGTTTAATTTCCGCGCGTTTACAACCACGGTTGATTAATTTCGACATTATTGTAAATATCGTGTGTGTATGATATCGTACGTGTGCTGGAAGAATCGTTTGGAGTGAGCACCTTTATTCGCGATTTCACATTTATTTTTCTTGAATACCAACAAAATCATTTTGTTAGTGTAGCGAATAGTTTGGTTCTATTGACAAAAGAGTTCTCTAATAATAATATAATAAGACACTTGTTAGTGACGCGAATTAGTGACTTGAAAATTGATAATTATCTTGAAAATGGTACTGCGTAGTTAATTTCGGAGGCTTGTTGCTGAAATGGAATAAATATGTTATCTCCCACATGCATTTGTTTTACAATTAATATCGGTGATGATAATAATATATCTGCGAATTTCGAGTTGTATAACATTACGGATTTGTGTTGTGTTAAGTGCGATATTGTTACATAAATATATCATCTCGTTTTGTATTGATTATTATGAAATCAATATATTCTCATGCGGCTTTGTTTAATGTAAATTTTATTAGCGGCGCATTTACTTGCTTCATCGCTATTTTTGAAATAACGTGTTTGTTTTGCTTTTCAACTTGTAAGTACACGACGGTGGAAGTTACGAATAAAACGATCGCTTTTCAAAGAATAAGATAATTCCAATGTTTGAACTGCTGAAACGCTCGACGAAAGCAGTTTGTAAAATGTAAAACGAAAATGGTTGTAGCAAGTTTCTGCAGCGAGCTGTGCGGCTATCACTGACAACGGCACAAAACGATTAATGTGACATGATACGTGCTTATTTATATCTCTCTGACGTAGAACATCAATTTTTTTTTTTTTTTTTTTGCGTATTGATAAGTTACTTTTAAGAATTTATTTTCGATTTGTGCATCAATTGTTTTGTGACAAAAATTATGTAATTCGTCTTGCCAGACTGAAATCTAGTGAAACTGAAAGAAATAAATAAACGTCACTGAGAAAAAGAACATATGTTACGAAAGTATTCAAATTTAAATGACTTCAATCGATTTTAGTTTGAGGGTTGAAATTCTATTCCATGTAATTTTATAACTATAGAATTTAAGATATTGTTAATTAAAAAACAAAAACAATTTTTTACTAAAATACGAAGTATGAACATTTCCAATTGTTTATAAATTCTTCAAGTTCAAATCGTATTTATAACTGTTTATGAAATGAAAATTGATAAACAATTTTTTGAAAAACAGACACGTTCGCGAGTTTGAAATACATTATTAAACGATCTGCTCAAAGTACTTAACATATATACCGTCAAAACGTTGATCTTGTTCAAACATAAATTGCAAATAACTTTTCGAATAAAAACGTACGAGTTTCCAACAAGAGCAGAAAAGCGACGGCTTTGTTTGGAATGACATTTAACCGAGTAATTCGTGTTTCAAACATTTGTTTACGTATAATCGCATGATAGCATTAAATAGTCAAGTCTTAATCCAACACATGTCACAGTAGTAAAAGTCGGATTACGTCAGGCACTCGTTCAGTGTCGCGTTTATAATTTTTTCACGCCGGGAAAACAAACGTCGCGAAATTTGGGGAAAAAAATTATTCACGTGACATTACTTTGTGCAAATTATTCATTTTTCTTTAGCGTGGTGGATTTGAGTATTCATTATGAATTCGCCTGTCAGTTTTACAATGCGAAAGACGAGATTTTGCGAAAGCAGATACCGCCGACATTTATTTAGTGGAAATTTTGTATGTCGAGACGTCGTTGCATTAATTAGGAAGCTGATTCTCGTTGGTAAAATGGAATCGAGGGGAGTCGATTATGCGCGCGCGGCTCTATTTTCGCGTTATCGAAACGACTGCGCCGCTCGATTACACGAAACTTGTCGTCGGCTCTCGGTGACAATGTCGCACGTGGAAAAGGGAAAATCAACTGACAAAACAACGAGCGGACTGATATCTGAAGGCGAACAATCGTCACAAGTAAACGGCTCGCAATTGAAATAAAAGTAATAGACAATTTTCAGTAACACGTTGATAATACAAGGATGGAATATCATTTATAGATTTAGGAAAAAAGGCGTCAATCAATTTCATTATGTCTGAAAATTTAATTCGGAAAACTTGCATAAATAAAGCGATCTATATCAAAAAATAATAAAAATATTAAAAAGTTGTTATATCGTGTAAACGATTATGAAATTAATTTCAAGCTCATCAAATTCGTTTGAAACTGTTAAATTCTAACGGTTTATTTTATTCTTTGTCGTTTCTTTAAATTCAATTACACATCAATTATAGCTTTTATTTAGTTTAATCAATTCAATAGATAAAGTATTTGAAAATTCTTTGAAAAATGAAATGAAAAAATGTGCAGCTTAAATATTTATCAAGTGTTTCGAAACGCCGGAGCGCTCAAGACACGGATATTTACTCAAATTCGATATTATTTCGGCGGAAACGTTGATTCACGTTCCCAGGAGTGACTTTTTGCCTCGGAATAAACAACCTCCGACGACGACGAAAGATTCTAATTTAATTCCATCGCAAACACTCAGGAAGGAAAATTGTTCCTTCTTTGGTACATCGGAATTTCATCGACTCTTTATTCGCTCCGCCGATATTTTATCGTCACGACTTATCGAGTTCAACGTCATTTGTCCCTTTTTTGCGCGAGACTGTCACGCCGAGCATTACGTAAGGTCGCAAATAAGTAACACTTTGTTTTCGGCGATTGAGAGGAGCATTCCTGAGCACTTGAATTCAACCGACAATTTTCCCGCCGCCAAGCCGTTTCTCATTTCGCCGTAACTTTCCACTTTTTCTTTCCGAACAACTCGAACGTCTCCCTGATCAATCAAATCCCCGGATTACAAAACTAATTTCACGGGCGAAATTTCGATCCGGCTGCTTTTCAATTTACGGTCATTTTTTTTTTGCCGCAAGAATTATATAAACGTCGCAATCGTCGCATAAAAGTCGTAAGAAGTATGACGTATAATTTATATGCGTACTTTATATAAATGTCCATAAAAAGAAAGAATGTGTAATTGATTATAATCTCCCAGTATATAATTTACGTATTTTAATTACATTTTCTATCAGTATTTTACTAATAATTGTGTTTCAAAATAATATATTGATTCCAAAATTTACTACAAACCGTGGTAGTTTTTTTAACTTACGTTTTCTTAGTTCAGATTAACTGGTTAAACTAGAGCAAAAAAAGAGCAAAAAAAATTAAAAGCAAAGACGTCGAAGTTATTGCCAACAAATGCAGTAAATCTGGCCTAAGTCGATTCGCGTCGGCTTTTCAGCGCACGAGCGTTCGAAGTTGAACTCGTCGAAAATATTAGCCGCTCGGTTCGTGACGGTTGCCGTCATTCTTTGTTGCCGACAGTCGTGGCGAAAAGTGCGCAGTCAGCGGCGCGAGCGCGTGATCTCGCTCGCCACTTTTTGTTCGTCGGCTACGTGAAACAAAAGCGCAAAAGCCCCGCGAAGCGCGGCAAAAAGAACGAAAAGTTACGGGAGGAAGTTTCCATGGACTTTTGCCGCGATAATCAATTACAACTTGGATATCGAGCAGCTGCGACCGTCGCGAAAAAAGCTCCGGCGAGCTTTTTTCATTACATGTCTTTCCGTTCCTTGTCTTGTTCTTTTTTCCCTAAGATTTGTTTTTTTTCTGTTTTTTTTTTTTTTTTCTTTTAAATTTTTGGAGCGTGGACCTTTATGAATAATGCATTTACGGCGGCGTTTCATAACTCCGTGATGTTGTTTGAATAATTGAACGTGTACAGTATTTGCATTTACGCCCGAGATTATTAAGTTAACGACACTCCTTGGTCGTAACGTAACGCGGAATGATTATTTTCACACGCGCGCCGGCCGGGCGATTCCGGCGCGAAACTTGGCGGCCTTGTCGTCAAGTCGTCCGCGAAACTCTTGGCTGCTATTGCGCGAGCTTTCATCTTTTAAGTTATAAATTGAAAAATGTTGTCTTAAAAATTATCATAATTTATCAGACTGATGATATCTAAAACGAAATTTCAATAAAATGTTCTCAAAGTTCCGATTCATTGATAAAAAGAAAAAATTAAAAAGCGGGAAAATGAAAACAATATTTTTGTGTTTAATCAAAACATTTTTTTTAATCTGTAGGTTGGTAACGCTGTCTTGTTTCAAAATAATGCAGTTTAAAAAAATGTTGATCTGTAGTTTAATCTTTAGATTGGTAAAAAAGATATTAAAGAAAGGAATATATTTTCTACTCGAAATGAAGTGGTCTTAAAATTGTAAGTGGGTTTGTATTTTATTGATAAATGTAATTGAAGGAAAGCCTTAAATAAAATACATTGGGTGATGTAGATCGTTCAATTAAGAATTTAACTTGCTAAATTAATTATCTCCACGTTGTTGGTTATCAGCCAATCGAAAGCATTCTTCCATTTTGAACGATCAATATAAATGAGTTAACGATTTAACTTCGTTGTAAATACGTGATTAGTTAACACTTTAAAAATGTTGAATATATTATTTAAAGTATATAAATTCTATATTATTTTTATCTTAAAATCTCAGTCTATTATATTTTTACAATAATTTATTATGACCAAAATTATAATAATTTTTTTATTATTATGAAACTCTTGTCAACTTTTAACCGCAAAACCATAAAATATTGTGTTCCATCTTCGCGACGCGTTTTAAAACATGCTCCCGAAATAACATCGTACTAAAGTGATCTAATACATTTCAAATGTTGCCTGTCACAATTGTAAAGTAAAATATTATTTATGCTACAATAAAATCGGTAGCTTTTTAACTAAGGGTAGCAATAAAAAATTGATGGATTATGTTATATAATTTTTTTTTTCAACACAATTAATGGATTTTAATAGCAGGAAAATGACGTAAATGTCAAGCATGGGACGAGAATCGAGCAGAACAAACGACGCGGCAACGTTAACGATGAACTTGAACTTCACCGAGAATGTTGCAATGCTACGACGAGGTCGACAACCATCACAGTCCGTCATACGGACCTTACAAATTTATTTAATTATTTATTTGTTCGAAATTGAGTATTTATAACAACTTTAATGAATATCAAAGATATTGATCGATCGGAAGTAAATAGTAATAATAATGACTTTAAATAACTACAGACAATGAAATTCGTTAAAGATGATTGCAAAATTTTAATATTGAAATAGAAATATAAACAATACTTTATTACTTGAAAAGAAACTTTACTTTTAAAGCATATTTCAATCATATAATACGATCTTACAATTTTCAGAAACAGTTGTTTTATTTTTTAGTTATTATATAGACATTTATTGTCAGTTAATGATATTGATATATGAACAGATATTAACAAGCTTAATTGAAAATGTTAATAATTTTAACAATAATATTTCTGTAAGATATATATTTTTAATATTCGGGAAGAAATAAAAGCACAAATTTTGATTGCAAGTTTTCTTGCTTTACGCTTCATTGTTCCTCTAAAAAATTGCGCTTCAGACAATCATAATGATAGATGCAGTCTTGTTGGGTGCGGCAGAAAAAAGAAGTATATCAACTTATATTACAAGTTATTGATTCCAGTCGATTTTCTCTTGTTTATGGTTAAAAATAAGATGTTTTTAAAATACCACTCTTTAGAAATGTAAATATGTCAGTAATGAATATAGAGCGATACTAATATTAAACAATAATTATAATAAAATAATAATCCATGTAAAAATACCTCGGTTAACATAAAAAAAGTTAACTGAAGTTCGATTGATTAATTTCTTCACTTATAACAATTGAATAATAATGACAATAATCATTCTAATATCAAGTATCATGATTTTCATTGGCAATTCATTCGATACATTAAAATATGATTAATAATGCGGAATAATTTCTGTCGATAGATTGAGTAATAATTATGATAATTGCATTGCCGATTAATTGACGTGCAATTTGACTGTAAATAATCGTAACTGTATGCTATGTTAGAAGAAGGATAATGAGATGCGGCCGAAAATCGAAAATAATCAAAATCGTGTAACGGCCGGCGTAAATTCAAAGTTTGATTAGCGAGGTCGTAATAATGTTCGAAAGGCCGTGTTCAGTGAGGAAGATACTGATATAGAGATTTAATTGTACAGACGAGATAATTTGATGAGTTGAAATTTGATAATTAATACAATTTTAGCTAGCATATGCAATTATATCAGTGGTAGGGAATATCCTCTATGTTTGTTCCCACGACTCAGAATTTTTTATTCACTCAGGCAACAAAATTTTAATGAAATATTTAATGGAATGTTTAATCTGTAATTCCATTTTTTACATTTGAGGAAATCGGTAAAAATAGAATTTAATGTATAATGATGATTACATATAAAAATTACATTTTAATTTTCAATATAAGAAGTGTAATTTGCAATTTTACTTTGAACATTATATTAAATAGAAAATCTGTTATTAAACAAAATCGTTTTAGCCGTAAAATAATCACGATTAACGAAATTACTTTCTGTCGATTTACTTTTGAATTACAAACTTTTTGATGTTTGACTTATAAGTGTGTTTTCATGAAATTTGTTGCACAAGGCTTTTTACAAACATTATTTCGTAGTCTGTATAATTTCTCTACTTTCAAAGTAACTAATTATTCATTATTTATTCAACACATATTGTATTTTGTGTAAAAGTTGAAGTTGGTTATCAGAAAGAAATTTTCGCAACTTTTGTCGGGAGCGACGTAATTATATTCAGCTTAGCATCAACAGATAAATACGATGGTGGTGGAATAGAATACAATGATGCTTTGATAAAGTAATGTGTAAGATAATATACCCAAGTATGAAACTTAAATCTGCTTTAGCAAGTTCGAGAAAGAACAAGTTCCGAAACTAATAAATTTGACCTTAATACCTCCAAAATCGGAGTTGTCAGAATCAAATCAGATTAAATGAAGCCAGAGCGTTTCTCCTTCGGAATATACAATTTAAAGTTTTACATTATCCTCGTGAATAAAACATTGTTTTTCGTCATTTTTGTTAATAATGCAAGTGCAATCTTAGTAGTTTACGTACTAATTTTTCGCCATTTAAAGTTAATATTTTATTTTCTCAATGGATTTGCGAAATAAAGCACTTAAGATGAGTAAAATTTATGCATTTCTATAGAAGTATATTAATAGAAAATTTATTATTAATTCACAGCTTACAATGATGTAATGGCGAATAATTATGAAAAGCGATAGCTAATTTAAAATGCTTCTTTCATAAAGGTATCAAATTTTAAATCCTCAATGAATACAATTTCAACCAAGGTTCGTCGAAACAGAAAATAATTAAAAATAATTTTGAATTTACGTCAAATATTGATTTTTATTTGCATATAAAAGGAGAATCGAATGTCTGTAATTTTATACGTCAGATTATGATAAAACCTTTATTGGTATTCAATTTATTTTACTTCAGGTTATCATAAAACATGATATTCTTGTTACATTTACATAATTAAAAATATTTTTAAATTGTACATTAAAAAAAGACATTTGGTACGCGCAAAATTTTTTATTTAAAAAAAAAATAATAATAATTCTCAAGACTTGAGAATTATGTCTGACCTGACTTCTCAAAAAAAGTGTTTTATTTTTTGTCTAAGATATTCAAACTTTGTCAAATTCAAACTAATGATGACACTTAATACGCAGGCATACAAAAGATTTGTCGAAATGAGATACTCCTTTTTGTAGAGTGGTAGCATTTATCAGCTCTTGTTCTTCATCGAGCCACACTTTAAGAAAATGATGAGATTGCAAATTTGATGATAATAAATTTGCACTGCAAAGAAACATACACTCGTGAAAGGGATGCATTGAGTGAAGAAAGTTGAAGACAAAGTTCATCTTGATATTTTGTCGAGAATAAATGTTCATGAAATTTTCATGAAAGGTAAGAAATTGTACTCATACAATGATCATCAGCAACGTAGCAATGACAAAAGCTGCTTCAAAGTTGTATTACAAATTAAATTTGCAGCGAGGAAAAAAAATGAAAATGAACGCATCCGCGTAAGCGCCTGTCAAACGCAACGACGACGCACCTGAGAAAACTTTTTTATAACCCGGTGGGAGGAATGCGGCCGGCGGAGTGATCGGTGGTGCGGCGTCCCAAGCGGGCACCACGTCCGGCTGCACCGCGGACGGCGAATAATTCGGCAACTCGAGAATCCTCTGCTGCCTCTCGCAGCGCCATCGTCGTCGCCCGTTGCCGGGCGCGAAAGTCTTTACACTGGCCAGAAAACCCACGCCGCTCATTTTTCTTTTTTTTTCTTTTTTTCACCGACAATCCTTTACCCAACCTACAAACTTTCAAATTTCCCTCCAAAAATTCGTCCGTAACAATCCCGTTGCCAGATAAATGTTTGCGTATCGTCGAAACAAAATTATTCGAAAATAATGTATATGTTTATAGCTTGGTGAAAATTAAAAAAAAAAAAAGGAAAGAAAAATGTATTTATACTCGCGGGTTCCGATCGGAGATTCGGGCGCGTGAATTTGACTTTGAACTTTTGATTTGGCGGTCGGCGCTCCTCGACTCGAGAGAGCGTCTCTCGAACTGATGCAAAAGGATTTCGCTGGCTCGCGCGCCGCGAATACCGGCCGAGATCGAGTTGCGCGCGCCTGGCCTGGCGTAGCAGACGTTCATTTTCCTCCGGCTCGATCTTATTTTTCCCGCCCACCGTGACATCAGATAAACGGCGGGTTTTCGCGTGCGAGATAAGCGGTCATTTGGGACGGCTAACCCGGCAACGTTCACGATCTACATGTTTTAACGTGGAATTTAGATTGAATCAACGTCGGGATAAATATTTCGTTGATTTTTCCGGATTCGTTGAATCAAGTTACAAGCAAAAAATCTTTTCTATCATGAAAATAATAAAAATATCAACACCCAAACGTATCGCATCCAACTTGCTGATTTCGCAAAACGACGATTCCGAATTGTGAATTTCGCTCCCTACGTCTGGCGAGCGCCTTCGCATGTATATTCATCTGAGTCCTGAATTTTCATTTTCCTTTCTTACTAAGCTCCGTAAAAAAGTGCGGTCGAGGAACAAAGCCGGCGGTCTTTTCGTATAACAAACGTCGAAAGCCGTGATATATGCAGTGTCCTTTTCACGGGCGAGCGCGAATTCGCGAACTGCGAAAAATGCTGGCAAACGAAGCGAATAAAGGCAACAAAGGAGGCGGCCGTGAAAAATGTTTAGTCATTTGAAAGAGCGATTCGTGATAATTGAAAATGGATGGCCGAGACAATATTTCGTAAGGATGATACACGCGGGGGTTGACGGAGAACTTGGCACGAACTGACCGCTGTTTCTTCCCCCCCCCCCCCCCCGCCCCCCCCCCCAGCCACACCTCTCTACCCGCCGCCGCGCAACCGCACCCTCCAGCCCGAACTGTGCTGCCCACCCCTGCGCCGCTCTCCTCTCTTCGCCGCGTTGGCCCCACGCGTGCGCGCTCCGCAT
>JABFOV010006601.1:0-10457 GCA_022817685.1 Aradophagus sp. ZL-2020
GAGAGACGAAATAACAAAGGAGGTCACCTATTTTTTTTTTTTCCAAAGAGAAACAGCATAAGCGATTGAAAGGGGTCTTCTGGGATCAGAAGTGTGTAAAAGGGACAAGATATTTGCCGAAAATTGAATTATTAACATCGAAAATTTGAAGAGTCTCCATCGGAACGAATTGGCCCCCCCCCCCCCCGAAATTTATATAAAAGTAAAAACAATGTCATTAGCATAATTTTCATTTATCAAGATAATTGTGTATTTTTCCCATATCCTCGACAAGTGATTTATAGGCAAGGGTCCGATGCTACATGTATTTTTTGAACACGTCTACGCACAGAACTTTTGACCACGTAACTTTTTGAGCACGTCTAATTCCAACACGTATCATTCACGCACCAAACAATCCCGCACGCATCGAATGACCACCGGAACATTCTCGCACGTCCCAATCACGCACGTATCATTTAAGCACCAAAGCGTTTCCGCACACGCAAATTCAATACACATATCTTTATTTAAAGATAATAGAATGATAGATCTTTATTTAAAAATTGGCTAAAGCGTGAATGATACGTGCGTGATTGGGACGTGCGAGAATGCTCCGGTGGTCAAATAATGCGTGCGGGATTGTTTGGTGCGTGAATGATACGTATTGGAATTAGACGTGCTCAAAACGTTACGTGGTTAAAACTTCTGTGCGTAAATGTAGACGTGTTCAAAAAATACATGTAGCATTAGACTCTTGCCGATTTATAGATTTTTTTTTTTTTTTTTGTATTCTCATCTCTAAAAATATGAAGTTGAATGGGAATTAAAGGGAAACACTCCTCCTAGACACTCCTTTGTTTGGGAATTTGAAAATTAGAACTCTGAAAATTGTGGTGGCAGTAGCATGAATGCGGTACTACTAGAAGTTAAAATCGCAAGAACGAGACTCTTCATATAATTATGATCGCATGTCACTTTCAGGTAAGTTCGTTTGATTCATTAATATGATTCTATAAAACAGGAACGTGAAAAATATCGAAATGATGTAATCGACCGTTTCACGCTCGTGAAAAGATTTTCGGCTTATAATAAACAATGCGCAATAAATAAAAGATCAAAAAATAATTTGAATACGATTAAGTCATAAACGACTTGCCAAAAAGGACTTAAAATCTGTACAAGAAAATTGTTCAAGATAATAAAAGTTATCTGTTTTTTGAAGGAATTCACACTATCTTTTTGTTAATGAGTTTTCAAATTTACAGGGATTCACACTATGTTTTTATTAATTAATTTTTAGCTGTTATCATTTTTGGAGGAACTCACATGTCGCACTAAATTTAACAAACAACACATTCTTATTTTTTTTGTGGTTTCGTTAACTCTTCAAATCACCTTATCTATGAACTATTCTAGAATTCTCTTTATATATCGGAGTCTCGTTCTCACAATTGATAACGTGTAATACCGCTACTTCACACCAGATGATGTCACAATTATAGAGTATAGAAAAATGGAGAAAGGTCTGGTGTCACTTGTTCAGTTTTTTTTTTTTTTTTTTTTGTATTTATTTGGTTTTATAATAGTTAAAAATAGGGAAACGTTATACTTATAACGAATCACAAAAGAGAGAAAAAAAATTACAAAAAAGCAAAATACGCTGAATCATCAAAAATTAACCTCGAATCGGTACAGACGAAAACCGTTAATATTGTGGAGATTTCAATTCAAATTTATGGTGAGAATTTTTATGACTTCTTAGCGGTGAAGAGCCTTGCAGCTTTTTTAGCTACATTGTTCCAAAGACAGCTCTTTTTTTGTTTACTACTAAAAGATTGTCGCATAGTAATAAAATTAATAATTTTTTTAAGGGAGTATTCCGTTTAAATCTACCTCGTGGGATGTAAACATTATCTCAAAAAGATAGGAAGTTGGTACCCGTTGGAGACTAAATTAAGGAAGAGTTACATAACGTTTGATAATTGATGGCAATCTGTACTGAGATCAGACTTTGCCAGTATAAAATTAACTAATATTAAGAAAAAAAAAAAAAAAATACGTTAGTAAATAAAATATAAAATTTCACGATGAATTTTTTGTTATAAATTAAATCTTTTTTTTTCCCCACTTTGACTAAGGAGTGGCGTTTTTCTTTTAACTATATACTAGAAGTTTAACTGAGATAAAAATTACCAAATTTACGCACCCAAGTTTTTATATTTGTGTAATGATTTCGACTAATATGATCTATAGTAAAAATAGGTCCATATTTCACGGAATGTCGTCCATCAGGCCAAAAACTAGGAAAGTTACTTGATCCTTGCGGAGGGGAACACAGAACGACCACTGCAGCGCATTCATAATCATATACAAGAGACCAGAATTCACCACACGTCTCTTTGAGTGGCCATTCTGTTACTATGTATTCACGCGGCTTCGTATATCCCTGCAATTTTATATAATGTTATATATTATTATAATGTTATATAATTAATCTTTCTACGATACTCCATAGTATCAAGTTATTACGGTAATTTTTAGTTATATACGGTTATATTTACAGTAAAAATTAAAAATTTAACATTTACACATTAACTTATAAATGTAAACTCGATATACAAGTAAACATATTTCACATCCAGTATAGGCTTGAGTTGCACTTACATCTACAAAGACAGCATTAATATAATCTGTATAATTGTTTCCTTGAAAACTTGTGAGGTATGGGCGGAAATTGTCGGCTGCAAAGTAAATTAAAATTAGCGTTTGATACATTGGTAATGAACACTACAGATCATTTGGCGGTTTTATTATATATAAACTTATGCACTTACGCGGAACAACTAACACGTCACGATTTTTTTCCCGGTTGTCAGCTCTATGACCACCAGCGCAATCACCAATGGTAAATCGTGGTGTTTGTTTGCATATCTGTTGGTATTCACGCTGATATTCATTTATTTTTGTTATAGGATTTTTTACACTCTTTTGTTTTAGTCGTTGCGACAGTTCTGAAACTGGAAACCACGAAACCCCGCACACAACGAATTCTTCCAACGTGTCATATATAAATTTATATTGCTCCTGTAACAAAAATGAAAATAACTGGGAGTGTAGACAGATAGCAGTTAGTGTATTTTTCAATTATGTTAAAGATTATTCATTAAAGAAACTAACAATATGTTAGTGGTAAAACTGGTATAGTTATCACACAAGTAATAATTTTTCTCTTAAGCAGTAAGAATTACCATTCAGTTCTCTCAGTATACATTTGTCATTTATAGTAATGTTTCACGAAAAAATATTGTATTCTTTAGTCACAGAAAGTATAATATATTTATAAAAAAATATGTAGATGTGTGTGTGTTTATAATGATGTACATTGTATTTGTTGCTTACTAAATTTTCGATGAGACCTTTTCTACTCTGCCTCAGTTTTTTTAGATAACCATATACGTCAAATGCATCCTCTTCTTCTGCAAGTTCCATATTCGCATCTATCGCGAGATATACTCCGGATCGCCCGCCACCATCGCTATTGATACAATAAAAACTCAAATTACTTGCGTATTACGTTGCTTAATTTCAAAATTAAACAGTAAAAAAAAGTTAACTGTTAACTATGTACAATATACAGTAGACGCTTGGCTAGCTAACGAACTCAATGTTAGCGATCGCTTGACCATCTAACTATGAGTGGGGAAGTAATGTATCCCCACCACCACCACCATCACCAAGCGCTCGCGTCATGATGGAAAAAAAAATGTAAATAACACAAACATGTGAACAAAACTTTGAACTCCAGTAAAGACTATCATTGTTTTATTTGTTTACTTGTTTTTTTATTTTTTTTTTTTTTTTTATTTTGAACCTAATATTTTAAAAGTTTTTTGAATTTGTGTTTAATTCATTAATATGGAATCAATGAAACAATTAACTATTTTAATTTTTAAATTTAAATGTAAATCAGATTTTAAAAAAAGTTCTTAATACAAAATTTTTATAATTATACGATTTCCTTTGAAAATATAATCTATTAGTAAACGTCTCATATGACTGTTTTGAAATCGCGCGCCATAAAAAGTTAAGTTACGTCAATGATAGGTGGGGATAAAAGACACAAGGAGAAGCGTTAGCTAACCAAATGAAATTTCTCAAGGTAGCCGATTGGTTAGATAGGCAAAAGTTAGCTAGCCAAGCGTCTACTGTATTGAAGACCAATAATATTGTAATTAGTTTGATTACCAGAGGCATATTATCTATACAACAAGAAATGCGCTTGTAGCACGAATTTATATCATGCGTTGATACAGAGTATGTGTATCTTTATAATTATGAAATTATTTTAAACCTATACAGGCTTAAACATATTTATACAGATACGTTTCAACTATGAAAGTATGAAGTTCAAGCTCTACCCGCAATTCAAGAATTCTTGAATAGTACGATGTGCAGATGATTGTATTTTCCCCCACCATTGAGCTATGTTTACAAGAAATCCATGCTCTTAAATTATGTATTTCTTGCTACGGGGCTATATATATATAAGCTTATACTTATACATTTTTGTATAAATGCTCTAGTAGTACTAGTTTGCCGTGCGTCAAAAGCAACAGAGTTTTTTCCGTAGAAAAAAAAAAAAAAAAAAAAAAAAAAAAAAAAACTAAACGTGTTATAATCATAGACATATGAGAATAGAGTACGCAAGAAAGCTTAAATAGCGATGTCTTAAATAGATGTCTGCATATGGGCCCTATCTTTCTTTCTTTAATCACGCATGCGCAAACACATTTTGTTTGGGAACACTACAACAAAATAGTGTACACAAGAGTACGCATGCGTCATTGAACAATGACACAAAAGGCCTATATACAGCGTTCTCTGTCTAAACTGATATCGCAGTTACTAATGCATACGTTTTGACGATGATGGCCACAAAAACTTTATAAGTTTGGTGCCACTAAAGAAGGAAGAAGAAGAAGACTAATGTATACGGAAAGACTTCACTTCCTCTATTCTTATATCTCTATGGTTTTAATTTATTTGAATTTGAGACACTTTTGGCATCTTGGATGCCAAAGTATCTTAAAATACGACATACATCTTTACAGTTTCACTTTGACATAAACTTCAGGTGTAATCGAATAGTAAGTTTACTAACTTGCAGTGGACTATCATAGGCCCAGCGTCATTTTTCAATGCCGATTTCACGACTGTTCTAACTCTTCGACGAAATTCCACAACAGCATTTCCAAATGGACACGTGTGGGAGTGCCATTCTGTATAATGAAATTGTAATATTTTTCTTTCTTCTGTTATAACCTGTTAAAAGAAATTTGAGGGTAAGAGTACATATTTATGATATATTAAGCTTTTTATTAAATTATTAGAAAATTAATTAGAGAAAGTGAACCCACTATCCATCCACAGGGATATCTTCTATCTTCTAATCAAAATTTGTGTATAACATACATTAATATTAATAATAATTAAATATACGGTTAATTCGCTATTACATACAGAAAAATAATTTGGTAAATGTAATAAAGATTTAATCATAAATTCCTATAATTTTAGGGGCTCCCTGGTTAAACAGTCATGACGATTCACAGAAGTAAATTCATTTATGGAAGCGTATGTCATTTGCAATAGAAAATTCCAGACGTTGGAAGTAACGTCGTTACAAGTAACGCGTTACTCAAAAACGTTACATTTTTGAAGTAACGGTAACGATGGCGTTATTTTTTTTCCCCAGGATAACGGTAACTTAACGGCGTTATTTTTTTAAAATAACGGTAACGAAAAGTGGTCTTTCCGTTACCGTTACTTTTTTGTTTCTATTTAAAAACATATTTTCATAGAAAAAAGGACATAACAATAATTATTAAAATTCTAACAATACTGACTAGAAGCTTTAATTATTGTGACGTACCGCGAAATATTTAAAAGTAGAACTTAAAATTTGTATCAAAATTATAAAATGCAGTAGTAAAAATTATATAATAATACGTATATAATATACAGGGTGTGGCAAAAGTCTGGAAACGGTCAAATATCTCGAGATCTAAGCAACCTATTGAAAAATAGAAAAACACGCCAAAAATATTTTTGAAAAATCTATTTAATCGTATCACTCATGTCCACCCACCCTTACCCCGAGGGGGTCAGGAGGGGGGCAACTTGGAAAACTTAAATGCAAACCTACATTTTTTTATTTCAGATTCGGATTCCACACCAAAAAATACGTACATTTTGTCTGAAACATTTTTTTTTAAATTCGGGATAGATGGCGCTATAATCGTGAGTAGTATGTCATGGAGTAGTTAAACATGTCAAGAATATTTTCTGCTTGGCACATCATGATTGGTGGGGGTGGGAGAAGGTGGAGGAGGTGCGTGAAGGTTTTTATCAAATGTCTAAATCAATTTTTAGTTTCTTTCTGTAAATTTTTTGCAAACTTACAAGTCGCCACTTGTCCACACCTCTTCCCCTTCCCCCCTTTGAGGATAGTTAATCGGTACCCCTAAAAGAGGGAATGTGAGAAGGTGTGGACTAGATGTGACTCGAAAATTTGGAAAATATTTATTGGAAAATATTAGCAAACCTGAAAATTAATTTAAACATTTGATAACAACCTTCACGCACCTCCTCCACCTTCCTCCACTCTCATCAATAACCATGTGTCAAACAGAAAATATTCTTGACAACTACTACTTCATGACAAGTGAAAAAAAACGTATTTTTTTCAAAGCGTTTGCGAATATTTAATTTTTCACGATTAAAGCGTCATCTATCCCGAATTTGAAAAAAATGTTTCAGACAAAATGTACGTATTTTTTGGCGTAGAATCCGAATCTAAAATAAAAAATGTAGGTTTGCATTTAAGTTTTCCAAGTTCCCCCCTCCTGACCCCCTCGGGATGGGGGTGGGTGGACATGAGTGATACGATTAAATAAATTTTTCGAAAATATTTTTGGCGTGTTTTTCTATTTTTCAATAGGTTGCTTAGATCTCGAGATATTTGACCGTTTCCAGACTTTTGCCACAACTTGTATGATACTATGTATATAATATAATATATATAATAATTATATAATACTTATATAACTTGTTTTCTATATATATTTTTTGGCAGAGAAGTAACAAACTTTTTTTTATTTCAGATTAAACGTGATATTTACTTTATTATATAATTCATTGTATGATATACAATGAAATGCATGTAAAAAAAAATTATATGTGTACAAAATACATATATAATTTTTTTTTACATAAAATAATATTTTGATTGTCATTATGTTGTAATGACATTATCTGTATGTTGTAATTGTTATGTTAAAATTTTCAATATTCGCACATTTGAGAACAATATTACAAATTACTAACATAATTAACATAATTTACATGAAGACATTCTTTAACAATTAATGACTAATTTGATAAAAAAACAATAAGAAATTTGATTTTGTTTTTGTTTGACAATCTAAAAATTCAGACAAAGTATTGATAATTTTATAATCAATATAAATCTAAATCATCAATTTCTGGTATTACTGATTTAAAGCGTGTTTTGGTCAATCAATTTAGAGTTTTGTTTATACAGAGTTTCGTTATATTAGCCATATTGCAAGATGTGTAACTCAGTAGTGTGCGTTCTTTTTCAAAACTTCGTAAGTTTATACATTTTGAAGTACAACATTATTTTATAAAATGCAAAACGTTAATGATACAATGAGCGATACAAATAATGATAAATATCATCCGTGGCCATACATTGAAATTTTTTTTTAATCAAAAAGTGAAACAGAAAAAAAAAGTTTCAGTGATTATTGTGTCCTTTTGAATAATTTTTAAGTAACGATAACGTGTTACATTTTTTGGTGCCAAGTAACGGTAACGGTAACGAGTTACTTTTAGAAGAAAGTAACTTAACGGTAACGCGTTACATTTGAAATAGTAACTTCCGATGTCTGGAAAATCCATATTACTCATATGAAAGTCCATAAATTTTCTTCCATGAATCTTTGTCAATCGTTATCCAACGAAGCCGGTTTCATACCGGATTCATACTGAAAAGTTGTAATGGATTTAGTTGCATCTATTATGACTTTTCAGTATGAATCAGATATGCTTAGTTGAATTTGATAATGATTCACAAAAATTCACAAAAGAAAATTTATGGATTTCCATGCTAGCAATATATTCTGTTGCAAATTATATACGGTTCCATAGATGAATTTTCTTCTATGGCCGTTTAACGAGAGCTTACAATTTCAAAAGTATCAAATAGTAAGTATTCTACTTTTTTTCTTTAAGGCAAAGTTTCTATAAAGTAAAAAATAATTTAAAATAATCTATAACCGTTTTTGCATGTTCATTAATGCATGAAAAAAATTGGATGTTGAAAGTAAAAATAAATGTATGAGACTTTTTTCGGGCGTCTGGTGTATCCATTTCTCAACATTTAAGAGCAGTTTACTGGGTTTACAAAGTTTACAGGATACAATTTGCACTGTAAATTTGTAATGATTTATTTAAGCGTTGAGGAATTTAAAGATATTATATGGATTAATATGTTTTTCTACTACATTTTGCATTCATACAGATTTTGATGGTGCTATCAATTTTCCGTTGGAAGTTTAATGAAAAAATGCCACGTGCGCTGACACTGAGACTCGAATCCAGATCATCCAAATGTCGGTCAGGATATGACAAACTACAACACCATGTCACCTCAGCGATATTCGTTCATCAAACGTCCAATGTTATATTAACTTACCCAGCGGCATTTATTCGTTTGAGATAAAAATATTATAATCTTGTTGTAATGCGGACACAGTTTTAATCAAATACAATATGAACAAGAATGTAAAACTGTGATTTCGAAGTTCGTATTTTTTAGAGTGCATGGAATAATTAATCAGAATAAAACTATATTCAACATCCTAAACAAAGTATTTTCAAAGTTTCTTATTTAAAGACATTTATTTGTCTTTTCTTTAGAGTGTCTAAAGTTAGGTACTCTAAAGAATATATCAATAACAGTAACTTACATCAGTTTCATCTTTTTTGTAAAGCTTTATGCTGCGTATATGAAAATTTGCAAATTCTTCTTCCTTCAATACCGAAACTCCTATTCCTCCGTAATTTTCATCCTTATCTTTATTCGCGGGCCAATATTGAACACACATTACCTGAAAGTATTGAAAAGTGTTATTTTATTGAAATGCAGAGTACTAAAAATACATTTTTTAATTGTTTGTAACGTTTGTAAATGTAAAAGCAGCCTTACTTTAATGAAATCGAAGGTTTTTGTTAACATGACGATACAGGATGCCTTTTCTTGCCATACCATACGCCAGAATTCAGTCACCGTGTGTTCTGTAGGTCCTTGAGTCACTATGTAGGCATTCGGTTTCAATATACTCTGCAACACGAATGAATATTTATAATTTATCTCTAGAAGAGCAATTTATTTTGAAATATTTAGTAAATATCCACCCACGCAGGAAATGACAATTGGCTCAATACCCTAGTAAAAATTTGTTAGGGCATGCTCTGAATATGACCAGGGCCCTTTTAAGGCTAAGTAGGGCTATCCTTGTAATCTGGAGCTAATATTTTGTTTAGAGCGGCCCTGAAATGGCCCGAAAAGGCTCTTTTAAGGAACCCTTAAGGCGGATACAGGGCATGTTACAACTTGCCTTTAACACACCTTTAAAGATTCATTTATGGTCACTTGAAGGGCCCTTATTCGTGTGCCTTAGTAGTGCCATTTGAGACTCATTTATAAATTACCTTTAAAAGCACAATCGAGACGGCGTGAAAAGCGTGTGCAATGTCTACTTCATTTTGAAAAGCAAATATATGCACAGATTTACATTATTTTATATGAAATGTTGATAGTGATTGTTAATTGTTTATAATTAGTTTTTTTTGAATAAAATAAAATAAAATAAAATTTATTTATAATATTATTGTAAATATAATATTGTATTCAATATTATATTAATTAATATTAAAAATTTTAAATAATGCTAAAAAATAATAAATAAAGAACTATCGAAAATTATATTAAAATAAAAGTAGGATAATATTCAAAATAAAAAAAAAATAGGAAAATAAAGTTTATTTTAGTGTTTTGTATAAAAAATCATACTTAGATTGAAAATAAACAATTCAAATTTATATATAATATTTGAAATTTTCAAATTGTTTGAAATTTCAATTGATGACTATAAAATCGGACGTTAAACATAAAAATAAAAATTATATTTATATTGTTATCTTTTATATTGGTTCTATATATTCTGAATTAAAAAAAGATAAGAACAGCATACGAAAAAAAACCAGTGCAAGATACAAAAATTGGTTTTTTAATGCAAGCCATACTGAATAATTAAAAGGGCCTTTGAAGGCGTGCCTTCAAAGGCATTTCAAGGGCGAGTCGTAATACGCCAATAAAGGTACCTGAT
>JABFOV010006602.1:0-10456 GCA_022817685.1 Aradophagus sp. ZL-2020
TGCAAATATTATAGCGCACCTGATGATCCAAGAGACCTGTCAACATTCTTCATCGACTCCTCATTGATTATTTTGAATGTTTCTCTGTGTTTTCTTCGTCTTTTTCAATTCCTGTACACTCACCCTGCTTCTCTACCTTTCTTTTTTCGTCACTTTCTTTTTTTTTTTTTTTTTTTTTTTTTCTTTTGCCCGCGTTTTTTTTTTTTTTTTTTTTTTTTTTTTTTTTTTTTTTTTTTTTTTTATCAATGAATAGTATGAACACACTTTATTTTGTTTTTCGGTACTTTGAATTTCGGTTACATGTTTCGTGTGGTCGATCAGAGGTGTCGTGAGTGTCGCGTTTTCGTCGGTAAATATCGCTTTGTTTTGACAGTTGTAAGGTTGAAGATTAGATTCAGTCACATTGTCACTTTTCTGTTTATACTCTTAAATGCTCGATCTTCCAGAGAATCCTTATCGCTCAGTTTCGCATACTGTGCGAATAAATCCGAGTCGTTGCAAGTTTTGCAATATCGTTTGTTTCGAGCTGTGCAATGCCAAAATGGTCACGCGAATGTGTTTTGGGAAGCGGCAGACGAAATAAATTTTTAGGTGGAATATAATCGTTACATTTTTTATTGGAGTTTAACGGATGTTCTGTCACGTCCGGTCCCTCAAGAATTATTGACGGACAATAGGCAAAATAGGATGTCGCGTCCGATCGAGGTTACCTCTGCGTCTACTTTCATTAATTAGGATGATTCTGATTATAAATCAAGTGTTGAGTCATTTGTGTTGAGGCACCTGTGCTTACTATTTCAACTAGATTGTCAAGTGGAAATCGGTGTGCAGAACCAATTACGTCAGTTGCGTATCCATATTCAGAATCGAAAACAACAACGTATTTTTCGCGATTGGTTACGACAGCTAGAGCTCAGACGCCGGTTATTACGACTATAACCGAACAACGCATTCCAAACATTTATTTTAAACAAAAATTAAGACAAAATCCCGGTGCATGATTTCATGAGACACAGTTTCAAACTTGCGTTTAAGATAACTAAGTGATTTAATTTCGGCAACTTTGCGACGTGTCAATGAAAGACAAATTATTAAAAATCAATCGTCGAAAAAATTTAATTTCTCGACATAAGGATAATTTCGATTCTCAGCAAAGACATACCTTAGATTTTCGTCCTCAGGAATTTTTCAAAGCCACTTCTGGAAATTTTGTATATATGTTAACGTCTGTGTTAATATACTGATATATGTAAATTTACTAGCAGTATAGACAGTTTCATTTATAAGTCATTTACTTGACAACGTTTCGACGCTAATCATACGTCATCCTCAAGTCTACAAAAATACGAAAATGTACAAAATAATAATACAATATTTAGTGGACAATAAATACATAAATAAATGGATCAACATGTATAAAGACCTCACCTAATTCATCTATACCGCATTCTCAAAAAATAATTATGAATATGGTTAGAGAAAACATATCGATGTTTCGACGACACATTTTTGCGGAAAATTGTGGTCAATGTTTACAATCGATTCAGCGCTTAATCTCGATTCTCCAACACGGTCGTGTACTTAATTAAAATGATCTATCATTAAATGTTCTCTCAGTCGGTAATTGTAAATAAATAAAATAATAAAATACATTTAAAGTCAAAAATAATCATCAAAATGAACAATTATAAATATTACTTAATTTAGTAGTGTCAGTTTGTGAATTTAGCGTGAAATTATAAGACTTGATAAATAAAATTTCAGAAATGTCACATTTGTAAAAATTGCCTTTAACATCAAATATTTGCACATTCTGCCTATTAAAATCGTGATTAAAAATTAGTTTATTTTTTGTAAATACATTATATTTGTCCGGATCGAGTTTCCAGTTATTCTGGTGTTTTTTTAATCTGGTTTTTAAAACTCTTTTAGTTTGTCCAATGTAATTATGTAAACAATTGTCGTTGTTACAATTTATAATTTATACAATTTATAATATATAAATAACAAAAAGGATGAAGGCAAGTTTCTTGCCTAATGCGATGAACGAGTGGCTCGCTTAATCTCCGGTGACCGGAGATGCCGCAGAAGTTAAGTCACTTAACTTCTCCGCGACGCGATGTAAACAATTAAACAAAAAGAAAAAAATGAGGGACGGTACCCGATGCGGCAAGAAGACGCGCGACCTAATCGAAGCGGTAAACCCGACCTAGCCGATGCTAACCCATTGAGGGGATAACACCTCCGACCTGAGTTACTCAGGCACGCGGTGTGGCAAAGGTGAAGGACGAAGGACAGGTTGGGATACTTCGTCGCGAGGTGGAAAGAGGGCAAGGTGCGGTGTAAAAAAAAACTTACGTTGATCACTCCGTAGTCGCGGTACTGCACCTGCAACAAAAGAAAATGACGAGCATCCGCGTTTGAAAAGCTGGTTCGTGAGTCGTGCGAACAACGCTGCGGCACGAACGTTGTTTAACGACCGAGCAGCGGCGAAGGAGAGCGAGGCCGAATAACGACGAACGGCGTAAGGTCGGAAAGTTAGAAAAAAGCCGTCGAAAAGGGCTGATGTCGGTTTCGAATGGTCGCGGAGGCGCGAAGCGCAAGGGCCGGCCGCGAAGATCGGACAAGAGAATAGGACGCACGTGGTCCGTATTGGCCGAGAAATTAAGTAGTCGAAATTCCGCCCCTTATGATACTCATTCAAAAAAGCACTGCTGCACGCACGACAAAGCGAGAGCTCGAACGGTTGAGCCTGCCGAGGGTCCGCAGTGGGAGCGTCTACCGGGTGGGGACTGAATGCGCGTTCGCATCCACGCTGCGCGAAGTTACCCCAGCAAACGTGCGATTCTACCGCCTCGGTGCTTTTCTCGCCGTCCCATAAGAGCGACAAGGACCGCATTCGCGTAACTTGAGATGTAAATAGGCAAGAAAAGCGTGAGAATTTGAAAAAAAAATTAAAACGCGAGACGGTTAATAATTATAGACCGAAATTCTAACAAACACAATCATTGTTTTTTTGTTTTAGCATATTTTTTAACTTATTACTGAGAATGTTGTGACACGGTAGAACTGAATATTTATTGTCATCAACATCATCAACGTTATCTTTATTGTTATTAGATGTTTGATCAATAAACTATAGTGTTGGTAACACTGGTGTTGTGGGGTAAGGGGGCGCGACGTGCTTGGGCGGGACGCCGAGTGTGTGAGAGATCGGGCGCGCGTTGTGGTTGAGTCTCGTAGGTCGATTAGAGTGGGTCGTAGCCCGCGTATCTCTTCGTCTGGTGAGTGGACAGAAACGTGACGGCCGGAACGAGAACCGTACCTCGAGAAGTGCCGATTGATACCCTGATAAGGAATTGTCCTGGATCGGTCCAGTTCTCATCGGGCAATCCTAACCTTTCGAACAGACTTTGTGACTGACCACGCTTTCGAATAAACCAACTTAAACCGCACTCAAGTCTTGTTCTTTTCGTTGCTAACGGAACCGGGAAATTCCTTCCACGTGCTACTGAGTTAGTTTCCAATATTTCAGGAGTGGGATACACATCACGGCAAATCGTGTATCTGGCCGATAAAAAAAAAATGGCGGCGAAAAATCTGGATCGAACAATAATCGACGAGTTCGACAAGTTTGTACAACAAGCCAACCCAAATGCTTATTCGACACCGTATCCGTCACGAACTATTCATACAGGTTATTATGAAGATCAGAGATATGTATCTTTGGGGAAAGCTAACTTAACCTCGTCAGTTTACTTGTCGGATGCGGATAGACGTGAAGAAAAATCTCGATTCGAAGATGAGCTGTCGGAGGCGTCATCATGCAATACAACAGTTATTCATAACGGTGATTCGACACTGAATATCGATAACGGACTCGATGTGAGAATGGACGCTACAGGTATTTATCGACCCAGAAGTGTTACGCGCGATTTCCAATCGTTGCTTGATCTTAATGACAGTGAGACTAACGCGCAGCGCATTGCCACAATCGCGCGTCGAATAGACGAGGCCGGTACGACGCAACCATTTCGTCGAGACAGAGGTCTGAACGACTATTCGCGGAGTGAAAAAGCTTATTCCGATCGCGATCGTGAACGTAACGCGCGTCAAGCTTTGGTCCCGGTCTGCAATTCTACGGTTCATAACCTCGAGGCAATGTATGACGCGCGAGAGCCGGCAGGAGACCAGCGGTACGTGAATCCTCGCACGATGGAAAAAGACGCCAAGCAAATACGTCGTGATCCCCACGAAGACGCGGATCCTCCGAGAACAACCGGAAATGGAGATCACCAAAAAGCAGAGAATAGAAACTACAAATACGCAGCTCAGGTAGAGGGTAGACTTTGATAGGCATGTCTCAACAAAATTCTGACAAAAACTATTATGTAATGCCGGACCTGAATAAAACATTAGGGTCTTTTGATGGTGAGAAGGGACCTAATGAGGCCAGACATTGGCTGTCCCAGGTGGAATCCACCGCGAAATTACATAGATGGCCCGACGCCATTCTTATGGAGACGATAGCATGCAGTCTGAAGGGAGCAGCTCCTACTTGGTATTTGTCTCGGCGTTCGGAGATATCTGGTTGGGGGGATTTCAAACAAGCCTTCACAAAATCTTTTCTACGCGCAGAAAGTAAGGTCGAATTGTGGGAACGAATGAGACGGAGAACCCAGACCAGAGAGGAGAGTCTCGCGGCTTATTTCTACGATAAAGTGCAGTTGTGTCGCGCATTGGGTCTATCATTCACCGAGACTAAAAACCAGATTGCTGTAGGCTTATTGTCGAGTGACATAGCTATGTATGTGAGTACGACTTCTTCCGGAGATGAGGACAGTCTGTATGCAGCGATGTATGATTTCAATAATATGCTGAAGGAATACCGTGCAAATCATCAAAATGAGGCAAAGCATCCAAGAAAACACCACTCTTATGGCTCCAAGCGTCAAGACCAGGAAAAGGACTCAGGCAAGGTAGACAGTAAGGAATCAGTTAAACATGAGAACGTTGAGTGTTACAAATGTCATCGGAGAGGACATTATGCTCAAAAATGCCCCGAAAAAATGAAAAGGAATTTTCATAAGAACGACGGGAAACCAACGCCCTTGGACCCTGGAGAAATACAACTATTGACTCGAGAAGATTCCAAGCCCGTGGAAAAGTATCACAAGACCGTATACGTCAACGGAACTCCCTTAACTGCCGTGATTGACACAGGAAGCTCAGACTGTACGATGAAGGCAACAACGGCAATCTCCGAAGGATTTATAATCGAACGGATGCCCAGCATATTGCGGGGTTCTGGAAACGCTAACAACATCGTGAAGTCATGCGGGATCGTCCGAGCTGACCTGGAGGTCGACGGTGTTCAAGGAAGAAAAGTTGTATTTCGAATCGACCCAGACGATGTCCAACAGAACGATGTGATAGTGGGGAGGACCTATACGGAACTACCCCACGTTGTTTATACAAAGTTCGACAACCATCTAGTTTTTACTCTACGAGACTGTATGGACCTGAACTCGATTATGATTGACATGCCCAAGGCTGTGGGTTCCCTGAGTGTTGCGGACAGCAAGACCTTACCTCCAGCATTGATGAGATTGATTGATCTTTCTTTTGATGAAAACCCTGTCAGCATGAATGTGGCGAACTTCAGTGAACGAGTCGAGGATCTACACCGTGGAGATGTTCTGGACTCACGCATTTTGTCCATAGAATCCGTCGAAAAAAACAACCAAGATGGACTCCGATCACTTCGTCAGCAGTGAAAACTGGAGAAGAAGTTACTGAGGAACAACGCGAGGAACTGCTGCGGCTACTCAACCACTACCGCTGTAACAGACACAACATCTCCTTATGCGTCACCTGTACTTCTAGTGAAGAAGAAGAATGGAGATGCGCGCTTGGTGGTGGATTACCGGAAATTAAATGCGCAAACGGAAAGAATTAACTATCCACTTCCAAACCTGGACGAATATTTGGAGGCCATGGATGGCGCGAATGTGTTCGCGACTCTGGATTTAGCGCATGGGTACCTCCAGGTACCGCTTGCACCGGCTGCACGGAAATTGACGGCCTTCATCACGCCAGATACCACCGGTGAGTTTACCCGGGCCGTGTTTGGCTTGACAAACGCCCCCTTCTACTTCTCCAAAGTCATGGAGCTTGCTCTTGGTCCCCTACGAAACAAAATACTGCTGTTTTATTTGGACGACATTCTGGTGATGGCCCCGGATTGGACAGAGCTTTTGGTGAGAATGAAGAAAGTGATGCAGGCGTTGTTGGAAGCGGGATTGACTCTGCGACTAGAAAAGTGTATGTTTGGTCAACGTCGAGTGGAATTCCTTGGTTTTGTCATAAGTGCAGATGGTATCAAACCGGGTCCCAATAAGGTGTCAGCCATCGCCAAGTTTCCAAGACCAGAGGATGTACACGCTCTTCGAAGATTCTTGGGTCTATGCAGCTTCTTTAGAAGATTCGTCCCTGGATTTGCTGCTATCGCTGCCCCCCTGCACGAACTGACCAGCTCCAAAGTCGAGTTCGTATGGACTCAAATTCATGAAGAAGCCTTCAAAAAGCTGAAGACCACTCTTAAGTCCGACCCTATATTGAAGGTGTATTCGCCCAAGGCCGACAAAACGGAACTTCACACTGACGCGAGTTCGGAGGAATGGGGGCTATGCTATTTCAATCCGACGAGCGAGAAGACATGAAACTAGTTTACGCAGTGAGCCGCAGGACGTCGTACGTGGAAGCAAAATACCACTCGTCGAAATTGGAATTGTTGGCGATTGTATGGGCTGTCACTCGTCTTCGCCCCTTTTTACTTCCGCTCAAATTTCTGGTGGTAACCGATTGCCAAGCCCTCGTCTACTTAAACACCAGCAAGACCAGCAATCCACAGGTCGCCCGTTGGGCTGCCGCTTTTACCATCAGACACCGTAAGGGAGATCGTATGCGCCACGTCGATGCCTTGTCTAGAGCTCCAGAAACATCCAGTGACGAGGTTGACATAACCGAAGGATATATTTGCCGAATCATTAACCAGGAAGAAGATATTCTCCTCCACCAGAGAAGCGACGAAGTCTTGAGAAGAAAAATTAAAATTTTAAAGAAGCCCAGAGAAGACAGAGAGAAAAGTGAAAGAGAAGAAATAGAAGGATTCCGACTGGTGGATGGTATATTGTACAAGGAGGCTCAGCGAGACGGACAAGAGGTTTTGCTTTATGTTGTACCTTCGTCGATGAGAAAGGCTGTAGTCATACAATATCACGACCTCGCGAGTCACTTCGGATTGGAAAAGACTCTCAATCGCATACAAAGGTATTATTATTTTCCACGTATGCGTGAATATGTAAAACGACACATTCAGCTATGTCTACCATGTCTTATGATCAAAAGCAAAGGTGGTAAACAGCCGGGGGAGTTACATCCCATACCTCCTGGAGCCCGCCCCTTTGCGGTCGTCCACGCTGATCACTTGGGACCGTTCCCGACAACCCGTCGAGGGAACAAATATGTGCTCACCATAGTGGATAACTTCACGAAATTAGTCATCCTTGAAGCAGTCAAAAGCACGGATGCCACGACCACCGTAAAAAAATTTGAATCTTTGGTGGATAAATTCGGAGCACCCGTACGTATCATCGCAGACCGAGGTACATGCTTCACGTCCGAAGCTTTTGGAAAATTCTGCGAGAGGCATGGCATCAAATTGACATTGAAGTCAGCCGACATCCACAGGCTAATGGTCTGGCCGAACGCATGAATCAAACCATCTTAGCGCCAATGCGTTGTGCAACTGTGGATCAGAAGGACGTAGACTGGGACAACGAGATTAAACATATTGCCAAAGATATTAATTCGACCATCAATAAGACTACCGGAAAGGCACCTTACGAGGTTTTGTTTGGATATATACCTCGATTCGGAGAAGGACTACCCCGACTGCTTACCACATCTAGTGAAATCTACCGGATACCGACAGACATCCAGGATGAGGTTCGAACGGCGATCGAAGGTCAATAGATCCGACAGAAGAATAGGTACGACCGAAACTGCAGCCCCGATACAGAGGTCCGAACGTAGTAACCCAGGTCCTTCCAGGGGACACCTATACCGTTGAACATGTAGCCAGTAACCGAAAAGCAAAACATCGTCTGTCAGCTCATGTCACGCAGATGAAGATTTGGCGAGGCATCGGGACTGAAGACTCAGCTATAGACAACAACAAGACGGACTCAGGAGAAGAAGAGGAAGAGGAACCTCGAGAAGACGACGGATGTGAGACTGCAGATCCACACGAGGAAGGCTCTGAAAACATCGCACCCAAGGAATCAATACCGCAGAGTAAACGACTGAGACCAAAACGAAATCTTAAGAGACCAGATTTCTATGGGAATCGTGTGGATTAACGTCAACTTATTTTTTTTTTTTTGGAAAAAAAAAACTTTCTTTTATATATGTACTTCGTTGGTTTTGTTGCTTATATAGAACTAGTAAAATTTGAAATAATTTAGTTATACGCCGAGGAAGTAATGATTATAGTTCCTTGTATGTATCTTTTGGTTCAAGTTTTCTTTTATTATATTTTTCTTTTGTTTCGGAGATTAAAAAAAACTAGCAGATAAAAGACTTTAAATTCCAAGATTTATGTACCTTTTAGAACAACACTTCAACACAAATATTATGATAAAAAAACCAATACCAATTTGTAAAAGAAAAGGAGTGCCCGAGGAGGATAGAGGACGGTATCTTGGAGGACCAAGATATGATCAGGGTGGCCGAGTGTTGGTAGCACTGGTGTTGTGGGGTAAGGGGGCGCGACGTGCTTGGACGGGACGCCGAGTGTGTGAGAGATCGGGCGCGCGTTGTGGTTGAGTCTCGTAGGTCGATTAGAGTGGGTCGTAGCCCGCGTGTCTCTTCGGCTGGGGAGTGGACAGAAACGTGACGACCGGAACGAGAACCGTACCCCGAGAAGTGCCGATTGATACCCTGATAAGGAATTGTCCTGGATCGGTCCAGTTCTCATCAGGCAATCCTAACCTTTCGAACAGACTTTGTGACTGACCACACTTTCGAATAAACCAACTTAAACCGCACTCAAGTCTTGTTCTTTTCGTTGCTAACGGAACCGGGAAATTCCTTCCGCGTGCTACTGAGTTAGTTTCCAATAATAGGCACGTTTTTTAATAGATATATTTATGAATTCAATAGGATCGTGAATTATAAATAAATTGAATTGCCTATAATTACGATAATTGTGACTCATTTAGGCGAACGCAAAATGAATATTTCGAAAATGAAAGGCTCATAGTCTCGAACATTTTCGATTTCAAAACACCTTCACTTTAAAAGTTACATTCGACAACTAAAATTCTTTAAAGTCTACGAAAAATACAGTAATCACATCCAAACATGCCATAACGAATTTAAATGTACAAAATGAGAAGTCGTTTTTTATTCATGTTTATGTGTTACAGTTCGATAAACATTTAAGAGCTGACTAGGAAAAATCGCTCAGCAAATAAAAATCATATCCATTTTTTCATGAATTCGATGAATTCATGAAACACATCCATTTAATTTATTTCATAATAAAACTTTATTTATTCGGCATTTTGTACTGACAGTACAATTTTTATCGCTATTTTTTTTTTTTTTTTGTCATTATTTCGATTTTAATTTGTTTGATAGGTATTCATTTTATATCTCCGTTAAAAAAATGCTGGATGAAATACCTCGAGGAACATCCATGAGAAAATTCCTAGAGAAAAAATGAAACAGCCCTGGTAAAACAGCGGATAGGGGATTTCCCTATCTTAATCAGTTAATTTAAAGTAATTTAGATGAAATATAGATTTTCGAATTATAACGTCCGTTTGCAAAATGAAATTGGCACCAAACTTTTCTGATGAAATTGGGTAATTTTAATAAATCATAATTAAATCAAATCTATAAACAATTAAAAAAAACTTCTTTTCTGGTTGCGAAATCTCGATGAAATTCTGTGGTTTTATTATGCAAATGAAGGATATTAACATTTACAATATTGGAGTAAAATTTTATAATAAAGGTAATAAATGTGAAAATTTCGGACACGTGAAATTACACGGGTACTACTTTACGTAGAAATGTTATTTCACGAATTTTTCGAATTTTTGGACAATTTTAAAAGGCTTTGTAACTGGTTTACGTTCAACGGTTAAAGTAATATCAATCAATAAAATTATAATTATCAATACTAGGGTGGTCCTTAAAAAAGCGACTTTTGAATTGCATGGGGCGCTCCCCCTAAAAAAAATTCATCAGAAATGACGGCTTTTGCGTCTAATTTCATCAAAAAATATTAATATTAATCCGTCCCCCACTCAAGGTGAAGTTTAAATGGAGTTTAACATAGGTTTTGTGCATTTTTAAGTATGGCACGTTGTAACTGCCTCAATAG
>JABFOV010006603.1:0-10454 GCA_022817685.1 Aradophagus sp. ZL-2020
TTTTCATTTTCTTGACTTTAGGAGAATGTACTTCGAATTCGAAGCCATTTTCATCATGTCCATTTAATACTATATCACGTGAAATGTCTTCATCGTCGTTCATTTTAATTACTATTTTGAAAAGTCCTTTTATATAATTTAACAAATAAACATTTCTATATATAGTTAAAAATAATCATTATGAGCATTAATTTATTTTAAATAAAATGAAATATATTTTTAATAAACAATTATTTTTTATTTGTATATTTAATGTATTTTTTAAATATATATACATATTTTTGTTGTCTTCTTATTAGATTGAAATGTACAGTTGATAATGCATAAGTTAAATGAATTGTTAATTAACAATCTCTACATGAATTACATTCGATTTCTTATACATTTATTTTATTATATGCATAAACATTATTTTAAATAAAAAAATTCACAACATAATATTAATGTTGGTATGACATTTAAAAATGACCATAACAAAATAGCGAAACAAAAATAAGTACATTGTTTTTTAAATTAAATTTAATTCAATTTAACCTCGAATTTCATATTTTTCCGAAACACATTTTGACTACTATTGAAAAACTACATAAATAATGGAAAAGTATTATAACATTATTTGCAATTTTTTTGAACATACATAATTATTTATTATACTTACTTTAGTATTGAACAATTACTCTCCTCCCAAATGATCTCCTTCGAACACTTACACCAATTTTCCGAACTTACAGCACGTTTCCGAACGGCAAACGAAAATCGGCAACGTCGCACATATACACCTGTCTCACTTCTAATTTATTTCTCGAAGTGGAGCCCACGAAACTCCACTTTGGAGAATCGCAAACGCCGACTTGGCGGAGAAGTGAGAACGCCACTTCGGTATTAGACGAGCGCCACTGTGGCGCACGGGTAATACCGATTCGTCGGAGTTGCCTATAGCCCACTAGGTGGCACTTACGGTACACCACTGTTCTCTGAGTGTAGATAACGGCTGGTAAGAACTGAGAAAAAAATCCAGACACTGTTTATACCCAATCGATAAACTAATTTTTTTTTTTTTTCGAGTTTACAAGAATTTGAACCTCCGAATTCGGAAACACGAGACTGAACACTTAACCACTTAGCCAAACACTCTTCGATACTGGAACATAATATTAGACGCCCACGTGGAAAAGATTGTTTCCAGCTCTGTGGCATAAACCTGGCAAAAGTCTGGCATTTATACGTGAGTCAGACCTACGCCAGACACATGCCATACTCTGGCCAGACTTACGAAGTCTGGCGAGCGTCCGGCACGCGTCTGGCTTATGTCTGGCTCGCGAACAAATGCCAGACTTCTGCCAGATTAGTACCAGCCAGCTGGCAAATTTTTTTTCCACGCGGGTACTGCTCCCAGATTGTCTCCAACGTTCATCCAGACTTTGTCCAGATTATTAACCAAATAACGTTCAGCGTCCATCCAGACATCTGCCAACATCTTCCAGATTGTCCCCAACGTTTATCCAGACCTCGTCCAGTTACCAGCTTTTAATAGCTCCCAGCGTTCATCCAGACATCTGCCATAAACTTCCAAATTATCCTCAACGTTTATCCAGATCTTGTCCACTTACTGCCAAATAGCTCCTAGCGTTCATCCACACATTTGCAAGAAGTTTTCAGATTGAAGCGTTTTGGTTAATATTTTGGATAACGTCTGGATAAACGTTGGAAAAAATCTGGAAGCTGCTTGCAGATGTCTCGATGTACGCTGGAAGCTATTTGGTTTATAATCTGGACAACGTCTGGATAAACGTTGGAGACAATCTAGAAGCGGTATTGAACTCTTATAGTCTAAAATTATGTTCAAATATCGAAGAGTGTTTGGCTAAGTGGTCAAGTGTCCATCCTCGTGTTTCCAAGTTCGAGGGTTCAAATGCTTGTAAAGTCGAAAAAAAATTAGTGTATGTGTATTAACATTTAATTCTGGAACAAACACAATCGGTACATTAGATGCGTCGTTTTTATTGTTCACGTCAATTGGAGCTGGGATCAGATGCCACCTATTTCTCCTTATTTTCCCACTTGTTGTTTTAACCAGATACGAATTGGGTGACTCGCAACGCTGTACAACCGTTCCATATACTCGTAGATCCGTTACCCAGATTCTATCCCCCTTATTTAAGATAGATAGCTCACGCGAACGATGCCTCTTGTTATAGTTATTTCTCTGTTTCTCTTTATTAATTTGTTCCTGAATTTGTACCCGATTATCAATTTTCTCCCAATTTAATTTATCTAATGTACATGGTAATGTGGACCTAATCTGTCGTGAAAACAATAGCTGGGCTGGACTGAAGCCATTGACAAGCGGTGTCGTTCGGTAAGCCAGTAAACCGCGATGTGTATCTTCCGATTTTTTAATAATTTGTTTCGCAACTTTAACTGCTATCTCTGCCTGGCCATTACTTTGGGGAAAATAAGGAGAACTAGTTATGTGTTTAAATCCATAGATTTGCGCAAATTTGTTAAATTCTCCCCTAAACTGAGGCCCATTATCTGATCTTACAATGGATGGTATGCCATATCGTGCAAAGTTTTCTTTACAGAATTCAATTATGTCTTTTTCTCGCATTGACTTTAGTTCTTTTATTTCAAAAAAACGTGAATAGCAATCCGTAATAACTACATACCACTTGCCGCACTTGAATAAATCTATACCAACTTTTTCCCACGGACGGGAAGGAAATTGCTCTTGAACAAACTGATCTCTAAAGTTAATTCTATGCTTGATACATTTAGGGCAAAATTCAACCTTTTTCTTCAACTGCGTACTCGACCCTAACCACCACACCGATTGCTGCGCTCTGGCTCTACACTTATTAATTCCCAGATGGCCGTCGTGAATCCGATTTACAATTTCCGATTGCATCGATGATGGAATTACAATTCTCGACTTATACAACAAAAGATTTTTGACCATTGAAAAATCAAAGCTGTGAGGATAATAGGGACGCATTTCGTCGCTAATTTTATTTCTATCTGGCCAGTTACCGTCGGTGTACTCGGACAGTTTTACGCATATTTCATCTCGTTTTTGTTCAGATCTAATTTTCTCAATCATGGCATCAGAGGCGGGTAAACTACGAACTACAAAATTAACAAATATTTTTGTTTCGCGTTCTAAATAATTTCCAACATCTCTCGTCTGGAGGGGACATCGTGACAAAGCGTCTGCAACAACCAACTGCTTACCCGGCACATACACAACAGTATAATCGAATCTCATCAATCTTAACCTAAATCTTTGAAGTCTCGGCGTAAGTTCGTCTAGCGGTTTGGTCTGTAGTACTTGCAAAAGCGATTTATGATCAGTTTAGAGTGTCATATTAATTCCGGTGATATAATCTTTAAAATGTTCCGCTGCAACTGTTAAGCTCAGGGCTTCTTTTTCAATTTGACTGTATTTTCGTTCTGTGTCACTCAAAACTTCTAGACATATACGCCACGACTTCCGCAACATTGTTTTCGCCCAGTTGCATAAGTACTCCCCCAATACCGTAATTTGAAGCATCAGCCTGAATTATAATTTTCTTTTCATAATCGAAGTGAGCCAATGTCGGAGTATTTTTTAACATTTCTTTTATTTTGTCAAACGCAGTTTGCTGACTTTTATCTCATCTAAACACAATGTTATCTTTAAGTAATAAATTTAATAGACTCAGTATATGCGAACGATTTGGAATGAATTTCCCTGCGTAGTTTACCATTCCCAAGAATTGCATCAACTTCTTTTTATTTGTGGGAACCGGAAACTTGTCTATCGCTTGAACTCTACTGTCTAAAATATCTATGCCTCTTTCTGATACTCTATGACCGAGGATATCTAGGCTGTGGACTCCAAAAATGCATTTCTTGTCATTTAACGTTATTCCCTCTTCTTGAAGCCTTCCCAAAACTTGACGCAAGATTCGGTCGTGTTCTTCCCTCGTGTTCGCATAAATGAGTACGTCATCTACATGTACCTCTACTCCAGGAATTCCTGTAAGAAGTCGAGAAAATAGCTTTGAAAAATATTCTGCGGCACAGTTTATCCCAAATGGAAGTCTTTTATACAAAAACCGTCCAAACAGTGTTATAAATGTTGTTAAATACTGACTCTCTTTATCCAATTTTATTTGATAAAATCCCGAATTTGCATCAAGCTTTGAGAAAACTTTTGCATTTTTTAATTTAGCTAGAGTCATGTCAACCTTTGGTAAAGGATGCACTGCTCGTTTGACTTCTCTATTCAATTGAGTATAATCACAACAAAGACGCAATTCGTTAATACTCTTTTTTACGCAAACAATGGGGCTACACCAGTCTGTCGGTTCATCTACTGATTCAATCACATCTAAAGCTTTCAGTCTATCTAATTCCTCTTTTAATTTCTCCATCAGAGGTAACGGAACTATTCTTGGTGCGTTTTGAGAAAAATGTGCAGCTCCCTTTCTGAGGTTTATTTTTAATTCTGTCTTAAATGTTCCCAACCCTGTGAAAAGCTTTAGAAATTCTTTAAACGGATCGAACCCCTTTTTTAACTCAACAAATTCATTTCGATTTTCAATCAGGTTAACTCTTTTAATTAAATTTAAATTTTTTATTTCTTCTCGACCCAATAAACAAGTGTTTAACCCCTTCAATACATAAACTTTAGCTTTAACACTGTCTTTAGATGGGCTTATCAAGTCAACTTCAATATACCCTAAAACTGTCATTTTTTCCCCATTTGGACCAAAGACTTCCAACTTAGTATTTTTCAACTCGGCAGCCTGATTTTTTGAAATACTCCAATGTGGAATACACGAAATATCGGCTCCTGTATCTATTAAAAATTCTCTCTTTTGTTTAAATTCACGAATAATTAAATTAACCAAAAAATTAGGATCCCGATTCTTTTTACTCACAGAGTTTATAAAGCGCATGTTTTCTACCGGATCTCCTTCGTCGACCTGTTTCACCTGCCGGACAGCTGTTGTCCTTTGAGCCTGTTCCATCTTCTTGCTCCTACAAACACGATCCCAATGTCCAATTTTTTCACAGGAGCGACACCTCGACTTGGCTGCTGGGCAAAACTTGGGAGAAACGTGCTTCAGGAATCCACATTTGTTGCAGATTGCTCAAGACGAAGTTGAATCACAGTTGCCCACAGCCCCACCTCTCGCGACTTTGACGAAAATGAAAGTTTGTTTACCTCGCCAAGATCCTCTTCTCTTGGGCGAAGAATTTCCTTTTGTTTCGCGTGTACCTCTGCTTGATGTGCTGTCTGTACTGCTACATCCAATGTCAAGTCTGTCATCATTTGTAGACGTTCCGAGGTCTTATTATCACCAAGACCCACAACAATACGGTCACGAATAAGTTCCTCTCTGATATCGCCATAATCGCACTTTTTGGCTAACGTGTGCAATGCGGTGATAAAATCATCGACTGATTCTCCCGGACGTTGACACCTGGAGTTGAACTTCACACGCTAGAATATGATGTTCTTCTTTGGCTTGAAATACTTCTCAAATTCGTTTCGAACATATATGTACGTTTTCCCTTCGAGGTTAGGAACGATGCGCGCCAAAATTTCTTCTGATTGGCTGCCCATACAGTAACATAACAAATCAATTTTTTCTGTTTCTGAACTTGTGACTTGTTTTGAGATCGATAAATAGCGATCGAATCGTTTAATCCAGTTTTTCCACGTCTCTGGTTCAGAAAAGTTAAATTGATCTGGTAGCTTCACATGTGCCGTTGAGGTTATCTGGACTGCCTGCGTTGAACCAGACCCTGTGTCTACGTTTGGCGGGACCATTTCTTTCAACTCTTGCTCCGGGAAAATGTCTAAATTTTCGTGGATCCCACTCCTGACACCATGTATTGTGGGTGGTAATCGAATAATTAAAACTCGGCTCAATCAACTGCCACGTTCCCGGGCCGTAACGCAAGTGTTCGCCCTGCCAGGCTCGTCGCGCCGAAGCCTCCAAAACCCAACGGTGTCGCCACCTGCTGGCGCGCCACTCAGCAGAGCACACACTCTCGCTATACCAATCACGTGAAGAAGTCACAAATTGAATCGATTCGTGGATTGCTTTAAAGGATGAACAATTTTTTCCACGCCGAATTCAAACACTGTTCGAAAGATGGGAGAAAGTCATGGTCAGCGATAAGCAATACTTTGAATAATACATGTGTAAGCAATCTGTTTCATTAAAGCCTTCAATGTTGGAGACAAAACGACGGAAGCAAGGTTGTATACTTAATACATAAAAAGAAGTTGAAACCATCTTCGGAGAACGTAGTAACATTTTTTATACACCAGGTCAAAGTAACTCACAAGTAAAAATTGGTTCCTCGGGAAAATTCATTTGGTGAATAAATTATATGTGAAAACGACTGTTATCGATAGGACTATTGAAGCACACCGCTAATAACGCTACTTCACAAGAATTAGGTAATTAACAATATATATGTAACAAATGAATGAACAAATATTAATTTCTATATGATAAAGTATGCAGGGTGCGCCAAGCAATAACTCTTGAGTGTCTCGTTCAACAACTGTTTATTTAAATCAATAAAATAATATCAGAAAATATAAAGCACGTTTTCTTTCTAAGGACAAAGAAAGACTCATCTAATTAGACAAAGAAAGAATACATCATTAAGCGCTCTCTATGACAAAACTAATTACTCACATAATACAATCAAATCAGTCGGTAAAATAAAACTCTTCTATATTTTGATTGCCCTTTCAACACTATATTTAATATCTGACAACAAAAAACTCAGTTAAAAATGACAAAAAATAAGATTGGTATTTATTATCTATACAATTATAATAAATTAATAAATTTAACAATCCTAAACGTTGACTGACAACCCTTCATTCGAGCCGGGAGTCGCATTCAGCTCGACATTTCGATTGTTGTCAGTCAAACTAAAAACCATCATTCCGAAAACTCGAGACATCTCTGAATCCTTCCCAAAAAACCTTTCTCCAGGACGTGGTCAGGAACAAGGATTCAGGAATAAGGATGCTGGATTTTCAGGGTTGTCCAAATCTTGAATTTTCCAAAAGTTGAAGCTTCAACTCAACCCCCTTTTCCAATGCTCGAGAAGTCAAAATATGTAACATAAGAAATCAAATGGAATGATTAGTAAATAAAAATGACAAAATAAAATAGACAAATATGGTCCTCGAGAATTTGATTCTTTTGGCAACTCAAAATTTAAAATTCCAAACCGAAAATTCAAACGAAAATTGGAACATGGCAAAATGCCATGTTACAATATATAGGAGAAAGAGATGTTATTCTACTAATATTATTACCTTTTGCACTAAAAGCACCATTAGAAAATGAGAAGCAGTTGTATAAAAAGCGAAAAGCAGATTTACAAGAAGAGAAGACAAAAAGGAAGAATGAAATTAAGACCTTCATAGTGCATGTGGCTGTAAGTTTTAACATGTATAAAATAAAAGCTGTTTTTTTTATTCCTTATTACAGATAGATCCAATTACATTTGTAATAAAAAGTGCGGCTATAACTTGTAAAAGCTTTCCAATGTCTCTTGCAGGAGAAGCTATTGCCAATGAGCTGAAAATTATTAACAAGCGTTTTGATCTAGATAGTAACAAAATTGTATGTACTGTTACAGATAATGCGCGAAATTTCTCCAAATGATTTCAAAATTTTGGTGTTGGTCCTGAAGATGCAATCCTGTTTAATAAGTATGGTTAAAATGCAGTTTACGGCCAGGACTGAAGTTGACCAAAAGCTTTGGTCAACAGTGCCATTTCTATGACAACTCGAAACTTCAAATCATTCAAGTTTCGAAAAATTCAAATTGCAATACTGATAGCGCTCGTGACCTCTCGCGTTGAGTTTACATATGTCAAATTAACATAACTCGAATAATCTAACAATTCATGACAAAACAAATTTGAAAATCTCAAACGTAGACTGACAACCCTTCGTTCGAGCCGGGTATCGTATCCAGTTCGACACTCCGATTGTTATTAGTCAAATCATCATTCCAAAAACTCGAGACAGATGTAGAATTTGTAGGGTAGTTTAACCCTCAAGTTATACACCTCGAAAAAATTACGTAACATACACACGGGGTCAATGTGACCTAACTGATGACTTAACTATGAAACAACACTGACTAACTTTCTTCATGTGAACTACTGGTTAGTACTCTCCTCTAAATATAGGTGTCACTACAGGTGAATAAATAAAAATAGTGAATAAATCATTACAACTTCGAATAGCCGTGGGGCCAATTTGACACCGTGTGTAAGTTGAGGGTTAATTCTCAAAATAGAGTGCTTTAATTCGTACTATTGGATTTTTATTAAAATCCAATAGTAATGCGAACAAAATCAATGCGTGATATTTGTAAACAAACCTTCTATCCAAGTTTATTTCGAGAACGAAATTCAATTTGTAGTAACCTATAATATAATAACTAACCGTCGGTTAGATTATAAGCGACGAATTGAATATGGAGAAGATACCACGAGAATAAAAACATTTAACTGTCATCGAAAAAATTAAAATACCCAGTGCTGCAAAAAACAGTAAACAGCCAAGAAAAGAAATTGCTGAAAGTTTTAGTATTCCGTTCAGCACTCTTTCGACAATTTTAAAAAACGAAGATACTATTCGTGAACAATGTTCTAACGGTGATTTCAAAAGAAAGTCAGAAAAGTTGAATTTCCTGATATTGAAAGTGCCATTATTAAGTGATTTGTGCAGTGTCAAGATAACAACGTCCGGTCCAATAAAGATAGAAAGCTGAAGAATTCGCGAAACATTTTGGCCAGAACAAGTTTAGAGCAAGCAGCGGATGGTTAGAAAAATTAAAAAGACGACACGGTATTGTCTTTCGTAAAATTTGTGGTGAAAGCCCCGATGTAAACACTGCAGTATGTAGTGACTGGATTGATATATTAACCCGGGAGTAGTCGCGCATTTATTGCACCTCTTTGTTTATCAACAGAAACGCCGCTCGATTTTATTTGTTTGTCAATCGAGAAGACCAATAGCGCGCCCACACCAAGGATAAAAACATTAACACAGGACTATGAACCTGACACTATGAACATGAAAATATTTTAAATGCCGATGAATCTAGGTGAAAAAATGAAATGATTGAATTAAAATAAATAAAATAATAAAGTTAAATTAAAATTAAAATTAAAACTTTTACGCACCTTGGGAGCGGACGAAATTGGAACTCACCGTCCTAGGGCGGTAAAGATGCTTGACGGCGTAGCCCGAGAACAACTTTACAAAAAAAAAATTGGAACTTACCGTCCTAGGGCGGTAAAGATGCTCGTGGACGTAGCCCGAAAGCAACTTTACTGCCCGAGGAGCGGTTAGTTCCAATTTTGTCCGCTCCCAAGGTGCGTAAAATAGCGTACATGCCTCGGGCGCAGTGGCGCTCTCAGCAATAATATACTATTACATGTTCATTTTTTAACAAGCAGGCGGCCAGAATTTATAAATTGGCTAAAAACATAATCTTTATTAAAACTCATGCATTTTTAAACTCAATAATGTGTTATTTTTTAATTTAATTAAAAAGTAGTATTTGTGAAATGTAAAAATTTATTTTCTTGATCAACAAAACAAATAGAAGTAAAATATTGTAACCAATTTTTAGTAGCCAATAATAGTCGTCAGTCGCCAAACTGAAAAACTGCTCGCCATGCAGAATTCTGAAGTAGCCAGTTTGGCAATAAATCCCCAATACTGAGAACCTTGATTAGTCCTCCCGGGCCGTGCAAATTTACGCTCCGAAGAATTTCACATTTGGAATAATTTCAAATAGATTAATTTTTATATATTATTCATTCAACAAAACACTTTGAAGATGGCAACGTTAGAAACTGGATGCTTTTTAGTCATCTGAAATAACTAGTACAACGGATGAAAAAAAAAATTCGACTCCAAATCGATGCTACATAGAGCTGCACACAAGACAAGAAAAATCTTGGTCTTGTCTCGTCTTGTCTTGAAATTCGAGACAAGACCAAGACAAGACCGTCCTCCGTAAAATCGAGACAAGATCAAGACTAAGCTTTGGTCTTGTTCGAGAGTCTCGAAGTCTTGAGACAAATAATACACCTTGAATATTGGGTAAAACGGATAATTAGCAAGTTTTTCAAATGTGCTATAAGAATCATTTTTTTATAATTGACAAAAAGTACATATTATTAACAAAGTCATAAATATAACCATACGCATAACCATACAAGCAACTTTCACAAATCAATTTTGCAAATATTATTCTTCAAAGTTGATTTCATCCAGGAATGAATACAGATTAAAGCTTTTAAGGATGCATCACTCATAGAAGCTCTTCTGTTGGTCATTATGAGTGATGCACTAGAAAATATTCTTTCGACTGGAACTGATGTTGCCATGACTGACAATAAA
>JABFOV010006604.1:0-10451 GCA_022817685.1 Aradophagus sp. ZL-2020
CTGCTATTGCACTTCGTCGTCTGTTGCATGTGTGCTACAGATACACCGTCATCGAAATTGCCTATTTTACAATCATCGTTGTCGTACGCGCTTGTCCTTTCGTCTATTTTCTTTAGTTTTCCTTCTTTTTATTTTTTGCGAACACTCCACAACCACCCCAAAAACAAATGTTGTTTTGTGACATGCGGCGAAGATAGAAAAAAAAAAAATAAAATATATTAATTTTTTTTTTTTTTTTTTTTTTTTTTTTTTTTTTTCAAATACAAAGTCAACTTTTTTCTTCTTATAAAATAACGAAATATCCATGAAAATCTCATCACAGAATTTCATTATGAATTATAAACTATGAAATTTCATGATTTTCTATTTCACTTTAACCAGGGCATAGGGATAAATCATTCTTAAATTTCTCCGTGTTTTCTCTGTTTTATAAATTTTTTACTCACAGTTTTAAGATAACACATGACACATTATTGCACATGCAGCGTTGAAAAATTAATTTACCATAAAAAAATATAATTACAGTTGGGGTTGTACGAGAGGTGAATGCACACCAAGAGGGAACAATCCGAACGGAGAGGGGGTCGCGGACGTGCTTTTGTCTTTGAAACATGCGGTGGTTCATCCGGGTAGTCCCACCGGGGGATATTATACCACCACCGGGGCACCTTCTCATCACTACTCGCAAGATTATAGCCAAAATATTGGCCCAACTGTGCCTCAAACTCACTACGCTTCTACTCCAGCAATGTCCGTCAACGTCTCTATGAATATGACAATGAACATGAATATGCACCCAGGGTAATCAAAAACTACGACATTGTAGAAAGATTGCAAGATTGATACAGACCAATTATTGATTATATAATGATTAGGCTATAATCAATACTTGAAATTCGTAGTCAAAATTTAGAAATATGAATGATAATGTAAAAGATTAAATTATGTTATGTATTTCTTTAATCTCAGTATCACCGTTGCAAATTATCAATATCCACGAAAAAATATAAAAGTTATACGCAGAAAAGTAAATTTTTGAGCCTGACTTTAAAATTTTGCGTTGAAAAAATATTTTTATAAAATCTCTAGAAATTTATGTCAATTTATGTCAATCATTTTTGCGAAATTATCTTTTTACAAAACATATACGAGAAATTGCTAATCAATGAAACGTTTTTCGAAGAATTTTCACAATTGTATATTACGCATCAAAGAAGTTAGAAAAAGAAAATCCTCGACAGAATGAATATATAATTGTTTCTCCGACTGATTGCTTTGGGAAAACAATGGAGGAACCATCTTGTATTAACGTCAGACATGTTTACGCTGGTTGGTTTGCTTGTGCAGGTACGAGCAAAGTTATTCGTCGGCCTGGGGTGTCGAGCCTTTGCTGAGTCCCGCCCCTCAGTACAACCCTGTGGAAACGCAGATAAGGGTGAACCAAGCACCGACCAATAGTCTCATAGGGACGCACCCACACTCTCATCCACACGCGCACCCTCACGCGAGGCTTCAGCCCAGCGACCACTCGATTTGTATCACAACCGCGGGCCCGAATGTCAACCCGGAGGACAACGGCAGGCCCAATCTGTGCCGGATTTGTGGCAAAACTTACGCGCGACCCAGTACCCTGAAAACGCATCTTAGAACGCACTCTGGAGAAAAACCATTCAGGTCGGCGATTCGTTCTACCTTTTGATCTTTCATTTCCAATAGTCAAAAGCATATTAAAATGATCGTTTAAAAATATAAATTGAAAATAAATTTCATTTAATTAATTTAATGGATTAAACATCTTAACATATACGTCAACAGAACTAAAATGTAAAAAGAAACGACACGCGTTCTTAATAAAATAAAAGATTAATAGATCATTCGTATTATTCAAATTATTATTTAAACAAGCAGCATAGTTATAAATATTTAAACATTTAGAGATTCATAATTGTATTTTCAATTTGTGCATTGTTCTAGATTCAAGTTTATTCAAATTGTTATAATATGCTTTTGGCTACTATGTTGATATTGATCATAATTTTAATATGATTTTTTCATATATAATACACTTTAACATGTCTTGAATTTTAAGTGACGTAAACATTGATTTTGGGAATACTTATTCAATGTAACTGTTTGATGCAAACATTTCAACCTACCTGTTTATTCCATATAAAAATGGACTTATAAAAATGCAATCATTACAGATGCCACGCGTGTTCCAAAGCCTTCAGTCAAGCTGCAAATTTAACAGCACATGCTAGAACACATTCTGGCGAGAAACCATTCCGATGTCCGGTCTGCGACAGGCGATTTTCTCAGAGCAGTTCTGTCACAACACACATGAGAACCCACTCGGGAGAACGTCCTTATAGGTTCGTAGTTTTACATTTCAATTTCAATTTCTTATCACCATCAACTAACACCTTAAAATCAAAGTCAAAATGAAAAATCTTAACGTTACATTAATAAATCAGCAGTTACATTTAATTATGTTACAAAAAGTTGCTCATAAAGCAAATTGTTCTAATATTTAAGATTATATTTAGCATAAAACAATTCCATTTTCAATAATGGAAATCCATTCTGTTGATGAAAATCATTACAATATAATACGGTAAACAATAAAATAATGGTAAATCTTTAAACAACATACAAATTGTTCAGAAAGAAAACTTTAAAAATTGCAAGAAAAGGTATTGAGAGAAAAAAATTGTTCGAAAACAAAAGAATTCTTTTATGAGCACAGGGGAAATTTGATTGTAGGTGTCGATTCTGCAAAAAAGCCTTCTCAGACAGTTCGACCCTCACGAAACATTTGCGTATCCACTCAGGAGAAAAGCCATACCAGTGCAAACTTTGTCTGCTGCGATTCAGTCAAAGTGGCAATCTCAACAGGCATATGAGGGTCCACGGCGGCTCTTTGACGTGACACAGCACAGAGGACATCGGTGGTGAATCAATACCCCAATATTATCGAATACCTGTGATTCGACAGAGGACGAGCTTACAACGACAAATTTAAATTTAAAATCTTTTCAATTTTGTTCTTCCAGTGAAAAACGTGGGTTGCCATTTTAGATTTGAATAAGCAGAAGCGACTAAAGCAGAATCAAAAATGCATAAAATTATTGAGTTACTGTATACAATTTTTGGAAATGTTAATAATATAAAATTCCTACATTTTTGCCCAAGAGCGGTAAAGTACACTTATTGACTTCAGGGCAGTAAAGTATTACATTACGCTCGCTAGGTGAAAAGTAGTACTTTCCATATACGTGTTGCAAAAACAAAATTTCACCCTAGAGTGATTTGAAAGTTGAACAATGTTCACTGGTATTTCAAAGTTGAATTGTTACTAAACAAATCCACAACACAAATAAAAAATTGTGATTTCATTACAATATATTTGAGCAGTTAATTTAATTATTTATTATTTGTCATTGTTTATAGTCGAAGCTTGTAAATAATTTTTACGTTAATTTATCACGTATTTAGTCAAAAATGAAAGAACGTCATCGAAAAAAGTGACGACGAATTTTTCGACGAATCTATCGGCAAGAGCGAACTGTCTTGCATCTTTTATACGAATTTCCCAAGTTTCACAAATTTACCAAAGATTAGGAGTAGTCAAAAATATGAACAAATTGTTAAAGTTGTAGCTTGGTGATTCTTCGAAAGTAAAATTTATCAAGAATTTATCCCAAGTATTGATAATTATTGGTGAACAAAAATTTTTTTGTGCATTTAATTTTTTCCTCCGTTTGTCATTTAATGCAAAAATACAATCTTTTCATTTTTTTTTTTTTTTTTTTGTAGCTCTATTTATTGAATAACATTTTTGAATAGCTACATAATCTTAAATTTACAGTGAAAAATCATCAAGTTTGTTTTACACCATGAAGATGCTTTATTTTCGTGACATAATAGTACGTAATATATATTTGTATCAATTTTCGCGACGAATTTGTTTATGTTCAATTATTTTTGAGAAATTATTATAAAAATTGCATAAAATAATTTGTTTTCTTAATTCCCACTTCAAAATAACAGTTATTGGTTTGAGATGCATTTGTTTTTGTAACTATAATGTTTGTACATACCTTTTTTAACATTAATATATTATTTGCATGAAACGAAACGTCAATTCATTAATTTGTGTAAAAAATGGTTGGAATAAAACATACTTCAAGCAAAGTAAAATAAAAAAGTGTTGCAATTCAGTCATTCCTCACCTATAAACAAGAAAGAATCAAATAAAATTAATAAACTATAAAACTATATTATACATAATTATAAAAATTGTCATTAAATAACTTACCATTATTTTTTAGGACTACACAAAACTTACTTTGTAATTAAAATTAATTAATAGTATTATAATTAATTTTGAAAATTTTATGGTAAAAACATCTGAAGCTATCTTGAGAAAAAAATAATATGAAAATAATAATAATAGTGATAATAATAAAAATTATTATTATTAATATTATTATTGTACAATTATTAACTAAAACAATATTCAACAAATAGAATAAAATGAAAAGATAATTTTGAAATAAATAAGAAGAAGTTTTAATATTGCGAGAAGTAAGATATAGGAGGCCTCTTGTGATTGACAATAGCCAGATTTAAAATCGCAAAAGCTGATGCACTACAACTTAAAGTTTTAGTTGTTACAATAGCCCATCCTTCATTGCCTCTTACATACAATTTAAACTATAATAAAAACAACGTCTTTGTTTATTTCATTATCTTATCATCATATTCTTTTCATTCCTTTTAATCATTATCCATCGCAATTTTAATTTCCACCTTTGTCAACTTGAAAAAAAAAAACTTATTTTCCATTTGCACACGTTTCCATTATTCACGCTCTTCGATATATAATTATGTATTTATAAGTAATAATATTTATGAAAAAACATATTTATAATAATCTCTACGTAGCTTATTCAAATGTACTTGATTTAGTTTTTCTTCATTTTATAGTGTATTTTATTCCAAAACTTTATATCGTTATTCTGTCGCGCTTTTTTATTTACTTCTTTTTTTCTTATACTTTTCAAACATTCGTCCACTCTGTTCTCATTTATGTGATGTGCCCAAATATTCGCATCCTATTTTTATCGACCAAATACAGCGTTCTACTTTTCTTTATTTGCATATTTATTTTCATTTCATTTTGGATCGATTGCCGCTCGAGTAATTTGACATTCGGGACACTGCCTTTATTTTTTCGTTGTTTAAAAATGTATGCAAATTCATGACTTTTTTTTACAAAATACAGATAAACAAATTTTGCAAGTGTCCTGAATGTCTGAAAAATAATTTTAAAAATGAAACAAACGAAAAAAAGATGGAAACGAATAGTAAACTATAGAAAGATTAGATTTGTCTCTAGCTTAGCTGCCTCCTTATGATCAGACTTAAGTTAGAAGTTTAAATTAAATTAACGAATATTTGACTTAAGACCTTGGTAAATTGTCTGAACAGTACTTGTCATTAAAATAATGATAAAATTTCGAATTGTGCTTCTAAAATTATAAAACAAAATTGGAAACAAAATTAATTGCTTTATATCATACAAGTATTCTGTTTGCTTTTTTTCTTAATTAACAATAATGTATTTGTCAAATTTTATTGTTAAAACATTTACCAGGATCTCGAGTCTGCAATCCGAAAAATGGATATGTCTTTCAAAGTACAGATCACTCTACGATTCATCGTTTTGTGTTTTATTATCATCATTAAATTTCGTTTTAAAATCATCGCCGGTTGATTAATCTGTTGCTTTCATTAGTTCTTTTTGCGCTTCATTGCTATATAATATAATATACGTCTCATCTCCCTTCTTAAAAGAGAAGAAAAAAAAAAAAAACGATGTTCCTTCATTCCTCCAGTTTCGTCGCATCGCGTAATACAGTAATTAATCGTAACATAATCATATCAATTAACAAAATTTGCCTTTGATCGTATTCTGTCTTACTCTTTCGCTTTACCTTCCTCGCTCAAATTTTACTCACACTCTCGTATTTCCTCACATCCACTGATTTTCTCGTACACGCGCCATTTCACTCTTGTCTTATAGACGATAATAATTGATAGCTGTGTGTGTTGTCTATGCATATCTATCTATCTATATATTTATATATATAATATATAAATTCATATATATAAGTTAACAAATGAAAGAGGAAAATCATGGTTGTTTACGAAGAACTATCATTGATACAAATTCTTCAATTTGTCATTCGTTAGAATTTCTTTTCCCTTTTTTATGTTTCACTATGTGATTTTTTTTAATTTTTTTTTTCTTTTTTTTACTTTTTTTGTGTAATCGTCATTAGTTTACGGTCCCGAGACCAAACACAGTGAAGCCACCTATACGTAAAAATACTCTATGTCTTATTAATAAACAAACTACAGGGAAAAAATACAAACTATACTGGCAATGTCTACTCGCATGGGAAACCGTAATCAGAGATTGTATGATAACATAAAATAAAGTTCAGAAAATATATAAAAAGTGTGAGATAAACATTTCGGTTAAATGAAACAGTATATAAAATGTTTGTTTCTATGTATGAAAAAATACTTTGTCGACGAGCGAAGGAACGTTTCGGCTTATGATTAACTCTACAAAATGGTTGCCGGCATCAACTTGGCCCGTTGAAAGTAATAAAACTTACAGTCCATTTACGTTTGAAAGATGAACGTCATTGATTGACTTCTTCTTTAAATCTAACAAATTAGTATATGGTAATTTATAGAAAAAAAAAAGAAAATTATCAAATAAGATTTAAAAAAAAAGCAAGTCTATTTTGTCATTTAAAAAAAAAAAAAAAAAAACCTCAGACTTAAAAAGTCAACTGACGAATAAAAAGGAAAAACAAATTGAAGATTCAAAACAAAAGGAGCAATGACGAGGACCGGAAGAACACGCGATAAGACTAATCACTAAACAACACGACGGAATAATTAAAACCTTAACTCGACTTCGGTGGACTTTGCTTTCGTTTCTGAAACTTGTAGGGCAATTATTGCAATTGTTTGAATCAAGTATAGACTTATAACAAAAAATCCTAATATAAATCATGTTAAATTCTTTTTACAAAAAAAAGAAGTTCAATAAAAAGAAATCACAACGTCCAAATAAAATTGGGAAGATGCAACAGTAAAAATGTTGTATCAAATAAATATGCATACATATATATATATATATATATATACACACATACATGTACGAATAAATGTACAACCCAACGTTTTAGTTGAAATAAAATAGATGGCAAAAAAACTGAAGCGGTGTATCCCTCATGGAATCCATCAGGGATCATGAGTCAGAAAAATTTACAGCAAAGACGCATCCCTAAAATGCCACCGATTTGTCAAAGTTGTTGGAGGGGATCTGCGTTTGGTGTCGGGAGTTAAGGTCAAACGGAATCTCTGTACCGTATAAAATGTGTGTGGAGAAAAGAGAAGAACTGTAATTATAATTATAATAATAATTAATAATAATTAATGATAATTAATAATAATTAATAATAAGAAAAGCCTGAAAAGCACACTCCCACTCTTTCGATCTCTTTCGCTCCCTCCCTGACGTTCCATCCCGAATTCTCAATCGCAAGTATATCTATAATTCTCTCTTACATACTCTCTGCCGCTCTATATCTCGCGCATACTTTCATTCAAACGTCATCATTCGCGTGATCACGTGTAACATGTCGTCGGAAGCAGCGGACAGATTGATTTCGTGTGGTTGTTTGCGCGAAAACTCCCGTCCAGGTGGCGCAGCGGGAAGTTCGCAGGGGGCGCGCAAATCGCGACGCGCTAATCGATCGTCCTAATCGGGTTGTAGATAAACGCGTTGGTCGGCTGTTGCGTCTTGGTCTTGATCGCGTGTCTCAGGTCGTGAGTGAAATGGCTCGAGGGGTCGGATGGTGGCGGCGCTGCCGTAGCATAGGGGGCGTTGCTGTTGTTGCAATAAGATGAGGTGGCGGGAGGCGGGGGTGGTAGGGGTGGGGGCGCGGGAGGGTTGGGGTGCGGAGCTGGCGGGTTCGGAGGAGGAGGCTGCTGATTGGCGGCCGGAGCGAGCGAAGGAAGCGAGGGAAGAGGGGAGGGCGGAGGAGGTGGGGTGGTTCGCGGTCAACGGGGACTGGGTGCGGGCGGGCTTGGCCGCGGGTCAGGCTCGCTGACTATGCTGTGTGGTAGACCGGGCAAGCCGCCGGTAGGTGGCGCTGATGCTGGGCCGCCAGCCGCACCGGCTACGGCTGGTCCCGCGGGACCTTGCGGCCCACCGGCGCCGCCTCCGGCCGCCGAGGAATTCGGACCGCCGCCGCCAGCGGAGCCCGCGCCACCACCGCCTACAACCGAGTGACCACCTGGTGGCGGTGGCGCCGAGTCGTGCGGAGTCGTTGAATGGGCCTGCTGCACCGGCAGCGCTCCTGTGTAGTATCCGCCATTGATGCCCTCTGGGTAGCTGCTGGCAAACCGAAACAGACTTTTTGCATACTTTCGTCTTTTCTCTTAACCACAAGTTCTTTTCTTTCAACTATCGCCATCGATTACTCTTTCACTCTCATCCTATTTTCGTTATCTACTACATGATTTCTCTTCAGCTTTTACTAGTCTCTTGTTTATTGAGTCATTTCAATGTTAATTGCACAAAGGTTCTCTAGGTTTTACTTTTTTTTAAGGTTCCATTTTTGTATAAAATCATTTTTACTTAATTTGTTATTAGTTTATAATTTTACATATACATTTGCGATAAACTTATTGATCCAATTCATCACTATATTTTTGATTTTTAAAAATGTATTCACTTGCATTACTAAAGTAATGAGAACACAAAACTTATTAAACTTTGAAAATTCAATTATATTTAATTTTTATTACGTTTGATTTCTTTTAGTAATTTGGTATCATTAACCACAAGTATGTAATTATTGTAAATTTGATACAAGTAACAAGAGGTTGTAATTATATGATTCTGAACTAGTGATATTTTTTTCGTGAATATTATTTCTGTAAAAGGGGTTATCATATGTATTCTACAAGCAAAATCAGTTCTTCAACTTATGATTACAAAGACAATACGAAATTAGTAAACATATGATAAATATTAAAACATTAAAATATGTGTATACACCAAAACTAATGCATAAAACAGAACTGATATCACCTGTAAAGTTTGATCTTCATAAAAAAAAAGAAAGAAAAAAAAACTTGAATGAACTCTGAATCAAATAACGTGGATTTCAGCTCTACAATTGACACTGAGATATCAAATATGTAATAGGTTTAATACTGCTGAAATGTGAAAAACATATTTTATGTGGCAAAAAAAAAAAAAAAAAAAAAAATCATAAATTAGTAAAAATGTTTATTCAATTTATAGTAATCAAAAACCATATTCAGTACACTAATAAACTGAAATATATATTTATAAAATTTAAATTAATTTTTGCATCATAAAACTGTATTATTTTATTTGTGTATTACAAGTAAGGAAAGTAAAATTCAAACACAATTTAATGTTTCATAATTAATTATAAACAAAAAATCATGTTCTGATAAATGAATGTTCAGCCGGAGATTCTTGGTTGTTGGAAAAACTTTCGTTAAACTCAATTTTATTAGTAATAGGAGGGCACCTAGAACACAAAACATCAATTTTTATTCTGCTTTCATAAAGAAAAACGAAACGTCAATCGATGCATATTTGTCATGTTTATTTTTATATTTGATATCATCAGTGTTGAATAAATGTAGAAAACGATTTGGAAAATCCTTCGTCAAAGGCAATGCATGATACGCAATATATACTAATTGAAACAATTCTTTAAACTTAAAAGTAAGACGATAACTTCTGATCGAAATAAAAGACATGACAAAAGTTGTATTCAAACTTTTATTTTACAAATGTCCAAAGTTTTCTCTAATTGTTCATACAAGTTCGTATCAACGATACTTAATTACTTTATCATGACACTTCTAATTGAATTCGTTGTGTTGCGTCGAAAACAAAAGAAAGGGATAATGACATCACAGCACGAAATCGAATGACCATACATACATTTATTTTTAATATCTAGATTTATTCAGTTGGAGTATAATTGGAAGACTTTAAATCGTCCCTGAAACGAAAAGTTCAACTTATAAAGTCGAGTAGTGCAAAGAGGAAGCGTGAACGCAAAAAATTAACACACATTCACTCATAGAAAAGAGCAATCTGCATTTTCATTTTTTTTTTTTTTTTTTTTTTTTTTTTTTTTTATTTTTTATGTTTTTATCAAATTGTAAAAAAAATATAGTTCAAAAAATTAAGAATTACGCTATTATATACACGCAATTTCGTGAGCCGAAGATTCACACAAACCACTAAACATGACTTATTACTAATAAGATAAAAAATAAAACATTTCTAGATCCTTACGAAGAAGGAATAA
>JABFOV010006605.1:0-10451 GCA_022817685.1 Aradophagus sp. ZL-2020
TGTGCGCTGTGTTGGTGCTTAGACTGTGTGTGGCAAGAGAATTCAGAGTGATGGCGGGGCTGTAGGTAGGTGAAGAGAGGCAAGGGCAAGCGAGGAGCGGTGGGGATGAGAGGCGAGAGAGAATGATAGAAAAAGTAGAAAAACGGATTAAAAAAAAAAAAAAAATACCAGGAAAGAAAAGAAAAAAAAATAGAAGGAGAAAGGGGGGGGGGGGGGGGGGGGAGGGTGGAGGAGGGGGGGGGGGGGGGGGAGGTGGGGGGGGGGGGGGGGTCTGAGCGACGGGTGCGAAAGCACGCAGTAGTTCTTTTACACCGGCCATTCCGATTCTGCTAAAAATTTGCACGAATGTCGGTCATTTTTTTGCGCGCGAGAAGCATGGTCTCGTGAACAATTTATTCATAATGGCGGACTCCTGGCGCTGTTAAAATTATGCAACGCGGAGTGTTTAAGATGAGGGTCAAAATTATTAAAATTCTTAATTAAAAGGGAATTTTTACTCGGGAAACACAATAGAATACAAGCTAGGAGCAAAATTTGAATGGCGAACTCAAATAAGCGAAAATCATAGTTAACTTAGCTTACAATGCAGACATGTATTATTTTGTGTATTTACACAAAGTTTGCTGCGAACTTGAAATTGTAAACTGTGAAATTTGGAGTCCAAATATAGGATGTTTAACGTTTATTAGTAAACGAAAATGAAATTTGATAAAATTTTCTACGTCTAAAAATAATGGTAGAAAAAACATAAAAATATTTATTTTTTATCCTCAACTGACCATATAAGTATTAGTATCTTTATCTTATTTAAACAAACTTCACTTCAATGTCTTCTTCCTTTTCAAACGATTGTAAAAATGTATTTTCTTTTTATAATCTGTTCATTTATTCAATATTTTATTATTAATTCATTTTATCCATCCGATTCAGCTTATTTTAAATTTTCGCGAGGTTGAATTTTATAAATTATTTACTAACTATGCAAACGAATCAATTAATAAACGATAACCGTTTAATCTTTTTATTATTATTTCACTTGATTAAATTTGAATCAACTGTAGATTTTCAACAGCATGCACACGATAACATAAACAATCTTCGTTACGCCTGTCTTCGACATTTTCCTCCATTCTTTAATTTTCGTTTTATTTCTTTTTTTAACAATTTTCATCGTGCAAAATGAATGGCACGCTTGAAGAAAATGTCCCCGGGTCGTCTTTTGTGCACCGGTCGGGGTCGCTTTGTTTGCAAGGCCCGAGCTCGAGGAATTGTGCGCGCCCTTTAACGGCAACTCGAACGAGTCTTTTAGAATTTCGCGCGCGAGCAAACGTCGGGCTTTGCTGTCGCAATTGAACGGCCGTGCGCTTTTTCGCCCGCTGTTTGTAAAATATTATGTTATTTCAGCGAGGCGCGAGGCGAAATCCAAAGCCGCGGCGAGAAATAACCAACTTTGCATATTTAGCGGCGTTGCTGCCGTCGAAGACATTGAATCGTTCAGTTTTGCAAAATCAACTCCAGAGAATCTCGCGGACAAATGTCGCGGAAAAGTTGTCGCGAGTTAGGGAGTTAAAAGAACGACGATGGAATTACGTAGAATTTATTTTTGTTACATTCATTAATGATAATCAACAAACTATATTCTGTCGTTGAAGTTTCCAACGTTTATTAATAAACGAAAAATAATTGTATATAATTTAGTAAGATATATTGTAATCAGAAATGATAAAATTATAATTCTCAAACATTGAAATATTCTAGTTTTTTTCCTGTAAAATTACTCAATGAAAAAGTACTATTATTTATATGAAGAAAAGTATATCTGATTTTATTTTCGTTCACTAGTAAACGTTGGAAACTTCAAAGTCATGTTTTATGGACTTTTTTTTATGCATCTGAAGTTTCCAACGTTTATTAGTAAACGAAAATGAATTAGAAATAATTCAATAAAATGAGTTGAAATCAAAGGTGAAAAATTCGTGTTCTTGAAGTTTTCATCGTTTATTAGTAAACGAAAATAAAATATAATATACTATTCTTTATACAAATAATAGTATTTTTTGATTGGATAATTTTACAAGAAGAAGCTAGAATATTTCAATGAGAATACAATTTTTTTCATTTTTGATTACAATATATGTTACTAAATTATGTATGATTAATTTTCGTTTATCAATAAACGTTGGAAACTTCAGCTCCATAAAATTCTATTTATTAAAATATGAACGTATTAAAGCTTGTTCTTAGAGAAATATTAAATATAAAATACCATTGTTTATGTTTTAAAAATTGGATTAGATTGTATTTTTGTTCAGTAATAAACATTTGGAATTTCAGTGCCATTTTTTTTGTTCTGTAAATTGAATAATGAAATTTCAACAAGTGTAATTTTTTCAATTTTAAATTTGCTCATAAAAAAACGTTGTAAAGATCACTAGAGAATGTTAGAACGTTACCTGAACTCTTTTTCTTCAACATTCATTATTACACGTACTTAAATTTGTATTTGAAATGTATAAATTTATAAAAAATAAGATGGACAATTATATACTACGAGAAAATAAAAAAAAAAAAAATAAGATGAACAATTATATACTACGAGAAAATGAGGAAAAAATAGTTGTGTATCGATGAAATTGATTTTTTTTTTTTGCTTTCTACGAATTGTTTAACTGAATGTACTTTTCTTTGCAGGACACTGGGGTGGCAACACCGGTCACTTTGAAAGTAGACAAGTATGGCTTCTATTTGTATTGGATAGATCAACACAACGAAGTGGACATGCTGGACATCGCAACTATAACAGACACACGAACGGGAAAATACGCCAAGATACCCAAGGTAACGCTTCTTTTGTATGAGCGTATCTAAAAGCACGTTATCCTTTCACATTGAGAAAAATGCTTTTCCACCGCTAACTTGTGGTATGTATCATCGTTGGATTTATTATGAAAAACGGGAATTTTTATTTGATAACATTTCCCCGGTACAGTCCGTTCGTGTATGTTTATTTTATATTTATTAATCGCTGTATCTCTGTCATCGTTACCAGTTAAAGCGTTGCAAGTTTCACATGTTTATTTGAAGGAATTTCGTAATATATTGTTCTACAACGAATTTGAAGGTAAACAATTTTTTAAACGAATTCGTTGTCTTTTTTTCCACTACTCGCAAAAACTGCGAAATAGTTAATAAAGGTTTTTTTGTAATTGTAATTTACTTCATTTTGTACTCTTTAATTTTTCAAAATGTTGTAAAATATGAAATTGCAAACGAAACTTGATGTTTTGCAGTTTTTGCGAATAGTAAAAAAAGAAATAATTCTTCATGAAGATTTTTCTAATTTTGCATTCGTCGATACAGTGTAAACTCCATTCACTTATACATACATGATTCAAGATATTTAAAGTTTTTACCATGACAACATCTACACGATTTGATCTTTTGAACAATTGTTGTTTGAATTATTCAAAAATATTCGCGTAAATCTTATGGATATTTCCAAGAGGAAAACTTTATACTCATTTTATATCCATGTAAATAATTAATAGATTTTTTTTATTTCAAATAGATTTATTAAACAATTCCCATGTTATATGAAAGACTTGTTATATAATTCAGTAATCTTCTAAGGGGCTTTACCACCTCAAACAAACTGCCATTTTTTCACAGCCGTCGGTGGAAAAAAAAAAGATTAAACGTGTAACATTAAGAAGGTTCTTTACAAATGGCTAACGGTCTGTCGTCAGCGCGTCGTTAGGGAAAAATTGCCAGAGTAGGGGAAGCCGAAACTTTGCTCTCAAGCGCCGAGCACTTCGCGAATCCGCTTATCCCGAAAAACAGCCGCGAAGACGTCGGCCGAGGCGCGTATAATTAATATCCTCATGCATTGTTAATCCCTGATCAATATCCGAATGCATTCAAGTGGCGCGCGCTATTTGAATGCGCCTCAATTTTTCATCAACGTTAACTCGTTTCCAAAGGTCTTGCATTGATTAAACACAAGTTTCAGGTTAACGGGAACTGTGCCACGTATATTAATAAACAGGACAAAAGGATAATGTCAGCGTCTAAACATCGGCCGCGCTTCCGCGAGACAAGTTTCTAGGCCAAAAGGTTGACTCGAATAGTTACAAAAATATTTTCAGGTATTTAATATTCGATGAGCCGAGCGACGTCGACGAAAATTACAGCGCTTAACAAGCGAGTCCTTGTGCGAAATATTAACGAGGGTATTTTTTGCTCGAGTATTAAGTTTTTCAGCGTGGAAATTGCCACGCGTTTGGACTTGGCGGAAAGTTAAATGTTAGGAGTATGAGTGACGTTGTGTTGTGATGAGGAATAGCATCAGTATAGGGTCAGACGAGGTATAAATGATAAAAGTAAAGTGATTAGTCAATGAATGCTGAAAGGAAATAAATATTTCTTTATTGCTGATTTTAAATTTATATTTTTTAAATGCGGAGGAAATCTTTCGTGGTATTTTGCAAGGAATTTCAATTAAATATCATAAAAAATCAATATCAAAGTTTAAATTTGTTTCAACGAATCAATGAAAACTTAAATTTAATTGTTTTTATTTAACATTACGTGATTACTTATAATGTGAGTTGTTAATTTTTTCAATAATTCATCATAAAATTTACAAAATGAAAGTTATCTTTCTGTTTTGCATCATTAATGACAAGTGATATTGGGTGTCTAAATTTTGTCCGAAGACCAAATGTATGAGAATTTCCACGTGGTAAACTTCACACTCAAATTTTTGTTCTTTTCTGCAAGAAAAAGCACGTCTTTATTCTACCATCTTCCTGCTCTCTTGTTCGTGTTCTTGTTATTCCACTGTCACTTTTCTTTCATATGAAGGTAAAGGTTTGCGAGGATTTGTAAAACGCATCAAAAACGTATACGTAAAACATATATGTAAACGCATTCGAAAACATATTAAAAGAATTCAAATAAAAAACGTCTTTCGTTTTTTATTTCGCTCAGTGAACATCGAAAGTAGAACTAATGGAACAACATGACAGCATAAATATCGCCATCTTTTTTTCCTCGCAAAGAAATATAAAATGGGATATAATTAAAAAAGAAGAACTAACGTAATAGAATTCCCTTTCTGCTTTGTTCAGTTCCACCGTTTCGTGTACTTTGAAAGTGGAACTAACGAAACAACATGGCGGCACTAATATTGTCATCTTATTTTCCTCGCACAGACATATTATTAAAATCGTTTGTTCAACCAATTCTTCGTGACATCATTCCCTTGTCTTTTTCCTTTCTTATCACAAAAGTTTCGTGAGCGCCGGAAAAACAGAGGAAATATCTCGAAATAAAACGCCGGCGTTCGCTTTAAGATTTTCGTCGCGTCGGCTTGTCGGACTTCAGAGACCGCTTGTACGAAACGGGGAGATTTTTCCGGCGCAATCTTTATTCAAAGCGCTAATCCCCGATGATGAATCCCCGAGCGTAAACGTTGCTCTCGGTGGCTGACAGTTGCGGATTGTCATCGCCCCCTCCCTGGCGCATCTTTGGCGCCCTCTGTGCGCGGTTTAATAACTTTGAAAAGTCGGCTAAAATAATGTGTATCGCTATTTATCACAGCTCATGCCGCGGCACGCATTAGTAGTGGTTACAGAGGCAATCGCTGGATAAACGCTCGCGTGTAAGTTGTTTAATGGAACGACTTTAAAGTTGAATCTGTTGGCGAAAATTCATTTCATTTCAGCTGCCAAGTTATTTACGTCCTCCACCGCGGGAAATAATGTGCAGATGTACAAACGCGGGCTCCGTTCGTTTGTAACGTCGACTTTCTTGCCTCCTCCTTTGTCGTTACTTTAATTACACTCCGGCGTCGAGTCCTGTTTTACGTCGAGGGTCAACAAGTTTCGCGCTTTTCCGCAATTACACATTTTATCAAATGCTTTGAATTGCGGTTAATTCAAAAGGGCACGCCGACGGTGATGAAAAATCACGGGGAAGGGATTTAATGGAAAAAGTGATAAATTGTTTTGATTTCGAAAGAGATACAATCTAGAAAAAAAAGATGTTCCGAATGTTTTTTATTAATAAAAATTTATCAAAAAAGACGAGAGAATAAAAGCCGCACTAAGAGAATTGAAAAAGGTGCACTTGTTTTACATGTATATTTTACAGTGTTATTTTAGAAAACATTAATCTATCAAGAAAAGCTTAAATAATCAGATACCTGAATAACCATTTTTTATTATGAACAAGAAGTTTCGTACGTATATAATATACGAGTTCGATCTTAGAAAAATTATTGTACAATTTGTGTTTATAAGTTGGAAAAAACCGATAAAAAAATTAGACAAAATAATAAAAGTTAGTTAAAGTAGTCGATAAACATCAATATTGATATATTTCTGTTAAAATGAAAAGATTTTACAACGAAAACAGAACATTTTTTCATTAAAATTTGTCTTACTTCAAACGCGTATATTATGTACGTACGTAACTTGTACATTTTTTATTCTCATGTATTTATATGTTCTCGTTTTTCCTCTCAAAATCTGATACTAGCTGTTTTGAAACAAAATATATCGTCTTTAACAATCTCTTTTTCATTAGAATATGTACAATGTTTTATTACTATGTGCAGATAGTTTGCAATTTTTCTCGCAGTGAATTGAAAATAAAAACCATTTTAATCACTGAGAACTAAAATGAAAAGTTTCAATTTTTATGTCTAAAGATGAAATATTTTATTTTCATTTAGTTTTTTCACATCAGACATTATATACACTTTTATATTATGTATAGAATGATTTTTCGGTGCACTATTTGTAGAATGATAATCGAACGCGAATGTCTGTAATGTGACTGCCAATATAACATTCGTCAAATGAAAATAGAATATTCATTAGTTGCCTAAAATTAAATTAAATTTCGAATCAGTCGCCAGTGCAATAGGTTCGGCTGCAGATCCGTAAATAGGACGTATTTCTATAAGACGAATAAATCAGTTCAACAGTAACCGACGTTATGTCACGGCAGCAACGTCTTTATTTTCAATAACAACAGTTGAGAGCAAAATGCAACATGCATCTTCTCGATTCGATGAATTTTACACATAAAATACAATTCGTGTGTTGAATTATTGCAATATTTTCCTTTTTTCTGCTTTTTTTATATATACACGGAGAGAAAAATCCTAGAATAATCTGTTTGGAAATTCATTACAAATTACTAGACTGGTTTATTAAAGCGGGGACAAGTCACGAATCTTTTGCTTTTTATTAGACTGTCCAGTAAATTCTTAAACACTCATTAAAAATATTAAGTCACTTTGTCGTTGTTTTTTATTGCATTTATCTGACGAAATTGACTTTGTGTTGAAAAATCCAATGCTCTATCGTGCGAGATTTGAACGCTGGCCTCCGACGTGACAGTCTAATTTTTATCCCCCGTGCCATCAGTCCTTGTTTTAAACAACCATATTTCACCAACTTTTCTCTTGCATAATAAGGTTTATAAATTTTACTAAACTGGTCCTTCAATTGCTCATTGACGTACAATAATACCTTCTACACAACATTGCATACAATATAAAAAAGTTGTCAATATATGCTATTTTTTCGACTTGTCCCAGCTTTACGTGTCAGTCTAGTAAGTTACACTAGAATTTTTTTCTCCGTGTACAAATCTAAAGAAAAAGGAACGTTGATTAAAAATGTCTCGGAAATTCGATACGATTACTGAAAAAAGTGCATCGTTAATGTAATGGCGCAAAGTTGACGTAAGCTCGCGAAATGAAGGGACGCTGTATTTCGCGTATCATGACTTTTTTCCGAACCCCTCCCTCTAATTCCTTCCTCCATCCTTTGACGAGCGAAAGACGCTCGACTTATGGCGCTTGACTTATCGTGCATTCTAATTTAAACGGGCTGCCTAATGAACCGCATCGAGAACACGATCGTTCCGCTTTATTTATCAAATTTCTTTACATTCCTTTCTTCCATCATCCTTCGGAAAACTTTTTGTCGAATCACTTCGTTCAATTAACATTCTATTTTTAGAGAAATTTGATATTTTTATGCAGCCAGGTGCGTTGCCCTTTAGCAAATCACTTGAAATTTATTTCCATATTTTTCGGCCCTTTTTTATCTTTTCCATGGAAAACTTTGTTAAAAAAAATTACATTTTGTATTAAAGTGAAACGGTTTTCAAATTTTAGCGTAGACCAAAATTTTAATTTTAGAAATTCGTTCAAAATTTGAGTTTGATCAAAATTTTCGTAAACTGTAAGTACGTGAAAATTTTCGCTTCCAAAGCAATCCGTTGCTTTGCTTAGTAAAGTCAACAATTATTTATTATTTCCTATTTCGATAAATCATTTTCAACTGCAAGAAAAGTATATTCCATTTACATTACGATAACTCATTCTTCTCACAACTTTCTTCCAACCGAACTCCCCTCCCCCCGGAATCATTGATATCGATCACTCGCGATCCACGCTCTCCGATTCGTCTCTGTAATGTCAAGGCCGTCTGTAAAAGTAATAAAGCGCTTCTCTTTCGATTACACGATCATAAAACTTTGAATCGCACGTGGAGGAAGAAAAAACAGCACGCCGCGGAACGAAGGGAAAATCGATCATCCGGACGGACCGCTCGGATCGCCGCGATATCGAACTTGCGAAATAATTTTTTATCCCGAAGCTCGTACGTTGAACACGAAACCCGGCGTATCCAAACAAATTGCTTCGGGAAATCACGTTCCGTGCGGGCAACTTTTATCCGACTTCCGGCGCGATAGATAAGACGATTTATCTGGCATCAACGGCCGAGCCGAAGAGGCCGGCAATGAAATTTTAACCAGTGATTAGCCCCGCTCGCCTCGGCCAAATCGAATAGATGTTTGTTGGAAAATTCGATAGCACTTTCCGTTATCTTATCGCAGTGGCCGGCTCGAATCGGCGACCTTCCCAAACTCCGATAGACATCGCTTGGAAGCGGCGCAGCCAAACCCGATGGCCGGCAAGATAGCGCGACGGGTTCCGAAATTTCGGCCAACACTTTTTATCGGGCCAGACGTATTGCGCTCGTTATTATTTTCGTCCGTCAGCCCCGCCGGCCGACTTTGGTTTACGCGAGCCGACCGTGTCAGGACGTTTCCACCGCGCTCGAAATGTAAATTTTCATTCAATTTCCGTTAAGCGCGAGAGGCTTTTACGTAATTGGGGGTCTTATGGAGCAGAGCCGAGTCAACGTTGCGAGGCCGAAAAACGTGCGCGGTTGGTTATAATTAATTAAAGACGGATTTGTTAATGTATTTAGAGTAGTCTTGATTGTTGAGTGCTTGACATTTTTAATTAATTTACTTTTTAAAAGAGCGCTTGTGTGTGTTTTTGTCTTCTTTGTTTAAGTTTACTTATTGCTTTTGAGGATTGTAATAATTATGACATTATTTGTGAACAATGTTGTTTTTTAATTTGTTATGGAATATATTGTATTTTTTGGAACAATTTTAAACAATTGTAAACAAGAAGTCTGCAACGCTTTTTTTGCAATACATTGAAATTAAAAACAATTCTGTTCGTGTAAAATTTTAACATATATTTCAATACAGTTTAATGCAAAATATTTTAATCTTCCTTTTCAATTAATTAACATTTCAATTAAAAATTGATTCAAGTTTTGCTTTGTTGCAAAAAGAGATTGCAAACTTTTACTGAATTGAATAAAAATTAAATAAATTCAAAGTACACGTAAAATTAAACTGATGACAGTGTACAGCATGGATTTTGAAATTAAATTTTCCCTGCAAATTTAATTTGTTTGCAAGCAAAATTTCTCGAACACCCCCAGAGAATAAGTTATTCATTTTAAATAGAATTCATGTTTGTATACGAACTTAATAAATATTTATTTAAATGAAAAAAAAATATTTCTTAGTTTTAAATAAAATTTCTATTTGTTTATATTAGATATTTATTTGAACCAAATAAAATTTAATTTGAAATAAAAAAGAATATCTTTGATTTAAATGAATATTTATTAGGTACGTATTCAAATATAAATTTTATTTAATTCAAATATATTGTTTTCTGAGTGCGTATTTTGAAAAATCGTACAAACTTTAAATGCTCTGATATTTCCTTCGCAGAACGTAGCAACCTCCTTAAGGTGATTCCTCAGTTCTGGTGCCACGGAGTTAGTGTTTTTTCAAATTACAATTTCTAAATATAAAATTAAAACTTTTAATTATAACCCAGCAAATGTTTGACAATGGGAGAATGGTTCGAGGCTTAAAAATTGCAATTTCTTAAATAATTGTGGCCTGTGAAACTGCCAAAGCATTTTTGTCCACCTCAAAACTTTTGGCAGTTTCTGCATTGGAACAAAAGAAAAGAATTAACTTTTAGAAAATGAAAAACATTCTCCCAGAGTGATACATTTGCTGGGTTATATTTGTTTTGCATAATTATTAAT
>JABFOV010006606.1:0-10449 GCA_022817685.1 Aradophagus sp. ZL-2020
CCCCAGGACTTTTCGCAAATTGTAGGAGACATAGTTAAAATTGTTTCTTGTCTATTTAAAGTCTGTCGTGCGTCAGCTTCAAAAGAAAGATAAAAACAAACAATTTGTACCCTAGTAGAAATTTATAAGGCACTAATTGGAATGTAACGCAAGGTGTTTATAAGGCGCTTATAAGGCGACGTCGCCTTGTGATGGCCTTATAAACGCCTTGCGTTACATTTCAATTAATGCCCTACAAATCTCTACTAGGGTAGTTATTTTTTATAATTTTTTTCAGATTTTTATATATTTACGTCAACAACTTTTGTTACAAAAAAATCAAGACATTAGAAAAGTACAAGTTTTCCGCTACGCACATTTATAATATTTTTTTTACAACTTTTTACTTCTGCATCATTCGTAATATTTACAGGTATTATTGTATTGAGTGGAATTGAAGACGCCAGACGAAAAGACTGTTTCGAATATGTCGATATTAACCCGCGAGGATTTGTTTAATCGGTCGGTCACTATTTATTAAAGCTAGAAAGTAGCATATGTCATAACAAATTATAAGCAAAATGATTTGCTAGTTTTATTGACAAGGCAAGAGCTTTGTTGCTAATCCATCATTTAAACGAAACTTGGTAAAAAACCCAGTCTTCAAAGAAAGATGGCACAAAAGCGTGGTCTTTGGTAAATTTCACTGGGTAGGATAGCTGCGATAATACCTCCTCAAACATTTTTAATGATTCAGGACAGGAAGCACCATTACCCTAAAAAATTTTTATCTGTTAAAAAAACGTTAGCTACGATAAATGTAAGTATTTTAAGCAAAGATTCAATAAATTCCATTAATAGTGAAAAGTTGTTAAAATATATCAAACAAATAATTAATCAGAAATTCTATGTTTATAAATATAAATTCTAAGTAATAAAACATTGTTTAGCAAAGAAGAATTTAAATATTTAAGATTAACTGCAAATGAGAATTACTTGAATAATCAAATGTTGCTTCAAGAATAATCGGAAATATTCTTATTTAATCTTGTGAATACAGTTGATTATGTTGTCATTAAAAGAATTAATGTAAAATAATAAACTACGAATTGCTCCTTCTCATAAAACATAAAATAGATATTTAAAAAAATATATTTCTTACGTGTGTCATATATTTTCCTGTGGGCTTTAAAACTTTCATTGATGAATTTAAGATAAGTCTGATAAAGTCCCAAGCATCGCCATGTGGAGTTGTACTAATTGGTATGTCGGTAAGGTCACCAAAAACATAATCGAATTGTCGCCCTTCCTCAATCATGTGAGTTAAACTCTTGACACAGTCACCCACAATTATCTACATCAATCAAATAATATGTTTATTATGAAAATGCATATTTTTATTTATTGCTGGAGAACAGTAAAGAGATAATAGATATTTGGATATTAAATTCGCATTACTATTAATTAAATACTTTGTAACTTTAAAGTAAGTAAATAACATTGGGAAGGTTGCACCAGAAATTGTCGGATACAACAAAGAAGGAGAAAAAAGAAAAATAAACAAATAAAAGGATCGAAAGTAGGAGAGTAAGAGATGAGTAAGAAAAAGTAATTAAAAGAAGACAAGAAAATAAACGAAAAAAAAGAAACGAACATGAAATGAAAAGAAAAGAAACCATGAGATGGCGTGCTGCAGATACGCATTATGAAGTCATAAATTTAATTTTTGATTGTGTCAATACAAGATTAATTTTTGAGATAACCTTTTTCAATTCCGTTCTCTTATCATTTTTTTTCAGTTACTTTTTGATCTCATTTGAATCGCATTTGTATCTAATTTAGTTTCATTGGTTACATGTTAGTCAGAAGTGACTTAAATATAACTTCTCTGTAATTTTTATGTGACTTTGCTGTATCACCGTAATTTTTTTGAGATTTATGTATGAATCTAATAACATCGTTGTAACTCTTTCTGCTTTTTATGTGGCTTCAATGTCAAAGTCACAATAACGTTATGCTCAAGCAATAATTTTGATGCGCTGCGACTTTCATGTTATTTACATGAAAGTCACGTTTGATTTTTATGCAATATTACCGTTAGGCTATATTAAATTTCCAGACATCGGAAGTTACCATTTTAAATGTAACGCGTTACCGTTAAGTTATTTTCTTCAAAAAGTAACTTATTATCGTTACCGTTACTTGGCGCCAAAAAATGTAACGCGATTTATGTAAAAAGAAATTATATACGTATTTTGTACACATATAACTTTGTTAATATGCATTTCATTTTATATCATACAATGAATTATATAATAAAGTAAATATCACGTTTAATCTGAATGGAAAAGAGTTTTTTACTTCTCTGTCAAAAAATATAAACAGAAACAATTTATATAAGTATTATATAATTATTATATTTTGATACAAAGTTTAAGTTCCAGTTTCAAATATTTCGCGGTAAGTCTTAATAATTAAAGCTTCTAGTCAGTATTGTTAGAATTTTAATAATTATTTTTATATGCTTTTTTCTATAAAAATATGTTTTTGGATAGAAACAAAAAAGTAACGATAACGGAAAAACCACTTTTCGTTACAGTTATTTAAAAAAAATAACGCCGTTACCCTGGGGGAAAAAAATAACGCCATCGTTACCGTTACTTAAAAAATGTAACGTTTTTAAGTAACGCGTTACTTGTAACGACGTTACTTCCAATGTCTGTAAATTTCACGCATCTTGGAGAGCGGCCGAAACTGGAACTAACTGCGGCTAGTACCAAAAGCCTCTCCGATTGCGCCCTTGATCAACTTTCATTTGTCAACGAATTTCATTTGTAAAACGTAAAACGTCGTAGTTTCCTCGGGTGCAGTGGCGCCCTCGGGTGTAATATAGTATTAAGCACTTCGAAGAGCGGACAAAAGTGGAACTAACCGCGGCTCGGGTTGTAAACTGCTTTCGGGCTGCGCCCTCTAGCGACGTACAACCATTTCGTAGTAAAAGTTCCTCTTTTGGCCCGCTTTCGCGGGCGTAAAACATCGTACATGCCTCGGGCAAAATGGCGCCTTCGGCTATAATTTACTAGTTTTCGTTCTTTGTGTTAATTATCATAATGTACTACAATAATATTACAAAAACTATTTTAAATTTACTTCAATTTACCTCATAATTCTCAGCTTTTTTTTTGTCTAAACAATCTCCACAGACACTTCTCATGTATTGACTGCAAGCTTTGATAACAATATCATCAATCTAAAAATAAAAAGAAGCATTAATGAAATCAATAAAGCATTGTGATTCAAGCAATAGTTAATGTGCATCTGGAAGAATCATGATTCTTCATGTTGGATTCCATGGAATTATAATTCTGTGAAATAATTCCATTAAAAAAGTGCAGAGATTCACCAACCGGGATGAAAGTAACACAAATATACATTTGTACTAATTTCATTTGTACAATTAATGGTGAATGCAAAAATTTTTGAACGTTTGTAAATTTGTTTTAGATTTAATTCATAGATGAAATGTACGGGAAATACTAATGCAGTCGGTGAATCCTTGCCTTTATAATGAGCACTGTGATTGTAACACTCACGATTGTAGCCATAATAATTCTTTTTTCTCAATGTATAATAAATGGAAATACATCCTAATTTGGATTTCATAATGACTTAAATATGCATTTACTTTGATGTGATCAAATCGTACCCTCATAGGAACCTACACAGGATTCTAGATGATAGACAATAGGATCTCACTCAGCTAACGAAAGAAGGTGAAGTGACTTTTCCCCTACACTCTGCATACCCTCCTTTGGCAATAACAGTCTGTTGTTTTGGTAGGAATATCATTGGAAATATTAATTGTATGAAAAATCAGTTATATTTAGTTAAAAAGTGTTGTTCATTAGATAAAATGGAACCTGCTAAAAAAAGAAGGCAAGTAATTTTATAAAAAATAAATTAAATTTTTCTTTTTGTCTAACCAGAATCCTATTTTTTGAAAAGCTATTCTACACTGTTTTTCGTAAAAAAAAGAAAAATAGAGTAGTAGTTTCATTGTTTATAATTATTTATTTTGTGTTCATAATTTTTCGACGGTCCCTAGCCATTTTATTTCAACTGTTTCGACATTCGACGAAGTGACTCAACTTTATCGAACTCCTACTAAATGTTTCAACTGGTTTGGGTTCAGACAAAGTGGCTCAACTGATTCAGGCTTAGACGAAATGTCTCAACTGATTCGAACTTTTTGAACAATTGAGACAATTCGTTTGATTCCACGTCAGTTAAAATATGTTGTCGGAGCTCGATAGAATTGAAACTTTTTATTGGATCTCAAAACAGTTGACATAAAGTGGTTGGGAACCGTCAGTTTATTAATAATAATAATTAATAATTTTTTACATAATTCAAATTATTCAATTTTTCAAGTAATTTAAATTGTTTGCTTCCAATATTTTGAATTTACCGCTGCCTAAAGTGAGGTTATGAATATAAAAGCAGGAATACAAGATTGGAGGAGAGACGTTAGCTTGGCAAATATTAGTTTGATAAGATGAGCGAATCGTTAATTAGGCGAATTTGAGCTGAACGAGATTCTACTGTAGTTTCCTACGTGGAATCACAGTCACACAAGTAGATTATTACATAGGTCCTGAGTTATATGTCCACATAAGATCGTGTATAGATTTTCGTTATTAAGGTTAATTTTTAAAATTGTCAAATAAACAGTAATAGAATTTACCTCTAACATAGTCACGTGTTTAGGATTTTCTTTGAGTAATTCCCACAGAAGTCCGCCATCACCGCCGCCCAAAATGACGATTTCTTTGCCTTCATAATTCTCTTTGCCACGCTGCATAAGTGTCTCCGTGTAAATAAGATCTGCTTCAGACATATCTAAAAGTAAAATACTTATCAATTTCGCTCTTAACCAAAGTGTGACTCGTAATAAATAAAATATCTTAACTTACTCTGCAATTCGTCAAGCACCAACATGTTACCCAATGATTTGGAGTGAACGATCTGCACTTTTTGGTATGACGATCTTGCTTCAAACACGAGTTTGTCGATATCATATTCCAGTAATCTTTCATCTGAAACATCAATTTTTTGTTACTACAACAATCAACTCTTCGACGAAATAATGATCACAAACACAATAAAAAACAAAATTTCATGCGAAAAACATAGCGGCATGGTAAATAATTGTTTTAGAAGGAATATGAAAGAACATGAAAGAACAAGAGAACGATTTTGATCTCTGTCATTCTCAATCCTATTTGTAAGCAGAATTGATCATCAGATTATATTTTTTTAATGATAAATAACTGAAGTAGATTTTTTATACTGTTATTCATTAAAATACAGTCAACTCTAAGATGCCAATCAAAAGCTTTGAAAATTTCAAGCATTATGTCATCGACTGTTTTTGCAAACTCAATTATAGTTGTATTGATACATAAATATTTTTATTAGAAATTGGCATTAAAACAATAACATGTGGATATACTGCATTTTTGAATAAATGAATATTAAAATGTAAGCAAGCCACGCAGTAATTTTTCTTTTATGCACAATTTTGTAAGCATACAAAACCATGAGTTAAAAATAAGCAAAGTACAAAATGGTATTTTATTTGTAGTATATTTAAAAAACGTTAATTTAAAAATATTTGTGATCGTTTTATATGTTACCAAAAAAGTATTTCAAAATAAAAGTATTTTTATTACAGTGTAACTATTATTATTTATTTGTATTTGCTAAATTGAGTTTAAAAATGATAAACTAGTCAATACTGCATGGACCATAAACTAATAGTTTCTGTTAGGCCCAATAGTTTAAAATTTTAATTAATGTCAGTATTATTTGGTCACAGAAATTTTACACAGCTCCTGACTTATAGATATATGATGTGTAATTTAATGTTAATGTTAAATTGAGGATCATCTGAAAAGGATGTAGAAACATGAATCGTGTTTTCATGCACGATCAATAAGCGTGACACGCAAACATCTTCACCAGACGATCTTTCTGATAGGTAAAACCCTTTGTGGAAAACTCAGTCTGGCAAATTTTTTTCTCGATTAACGCAAGACTAATTTTTCCACCCGGTATGACACTCTATGGAAACTCACTTTTGAAATAAGGTTCAAGGGCACAAATGGTGCTAATTCCTGTCAGGGAGTGTAATGAATATAATGAACGTGATAACTGATGGCGCAAATCAATAATAGATGAAACGTAAGGTTGTCTATTCTGGCCGTGCAAGTATACAAGGCGAGCATATTGAATTAGGCACAAGAGATTAAAATGTTAAGGTAGTAAAATGATTGAGGAGTATGCAAAGAGTTGTAATTACAAAAGTAGAAAAGACCTTGACTTCTATGCGCATACATGGCAGCAACACAATGCATTATATCATCCATCTCCCCGGGTAATCTATCAGAGCAATTGACAGTATTATATGCAACGATCGATGCGCATCAATTATACGCCATCGACTTCGACCCCTATAATTAGTCGATAGTTTTTTTTGCAAGACCTTTCTCATACAGATTTAACAATTTTGCTTTGTAAATCGATTGCAATTGTAGTTTTAGCGTAAAATGTAATGTAAACTAACTCACCAGCGGTAGGAAAGTATCTCTCATAAAGGCCACCGCGTTTTATAGGAGTAATCGTGTGCGATCGAGTAGCTGTTGTCGCTGCCTGTAACGCCGTCTCCAAGTTTCTGGCCGACTACCGATAGCAGTTAAACGAACCAATGAATAAACAGAACAAAACAGACTGTCTATTTGAATGATCTTCTATCGTGCTTCGCTTCTGTTGTTTCAATTTGAACATATTTTACTTCAATTTCATGTTATCAAAGCTTCTATTTGCAGCGATTCTGCAGTTGGCGTCGTTCTCTTTTTTTATTATTTTTCTTATTTTATTGCGCAACAAGGACGGAAAGTTGCCGATTTCCGGCGAATGAAGAGTGAAATGTGCAACTAGCCTGGAATATGCAACTTGGCTCGTAGGATGGCGACCCTCGTTTAGCTCGGATAGTCAACTCCTACTCGCCAGAAAAGTCGCATTTTCAGGCAAGTTAAAAAATGTACTATCTTTTACCCTAGGGCAAACAAGAAAGTGAAAGAATAACTAACAAGAGCAAAAAGTGACCTCTTTGCCTAAGGGCAAATAAATGATTCTTTTCACTCACTAAATAATCTGAAAAAACGTACTTTCCGTATTTGTGTATGAATAAATTTGTTTAATCAAAAATATATCATGCCTAGGAGTCACCCGGAATTTCTGGGAATCGAAAAGTATCCTTCATTGTTCGTGATTTATTCGGCATATCAATTTATCTCTTAAAGTATTTCGTATTCCTATTCTTTATAATAGTATTCCAGAATACATATCTAAACATTTATTATTTAAATAGATTTATTATGTAGTGTTTTTTAATGAGATAGCTTACACAAAGAGACATATTTTTAGTTGAGAAAAGTTTTGGTTAAAAACTGCGTTAACTATGATTCAAGTTATCCTTACTAAAAAATTTAGTTAGATTGGTTTTTTAAGAAAAAGTTAGTAGTACAACTAAAAAATTCATGTAACAAATTTACTTTGTTCTACTGAAATTTAACTAAATTTGTTAGTAGATTTAATTAATTAGGCTAATGCTTCAATTAATTGGGCTTTAAATAATTTCTATTATTCTATAATTTTACGGAAATAATATCATTGTGTAGTAGAGTCTGGGAAGAGTTTGACAAACGTTTATAAATTGCCCAAGAATTTTAAATGTGACTTCTCGAGGATATCCTGAAATATTACAATTAAACGATACATTGTAAATCAAAGTATCGATTTTTTTAGTTTGAAATAAAATTGAAAATATCGCCAACTGTTGATTATTTGATACAACAAGTAACATGTAATAAAATTTTTATTAAACATTCCCAGATAGCTTTTTTATCGTTATAGTGTCACTGAAGCATTTTTAGCTTATACAAATCTGAGCTCGCCTTGTATACTACCACGATTAACGAAGTATCATATTTAATAATGTTAGCAAACTGGGAGAGCGCGAACGAAAAAGCAATGAACGAGTCAAATAATAAAGTAAAAAACAGATAGCATTTTCAAAATTCATTAACATTTAATTCATTTTTTTGATTTATTTATTAGTTTACGTTGAATTTGAAAAATTAATTTTAATATTTTGTGAAAATAACTTTAAAAGCTTTCAAGATTATATTTAAGATAATAACTTGGTAAACAAGTAACACTGTCGTTACATTGAAACACAATTCAAATTGTAAAACCGGTATATTTCTATTATTTAAATTTAAATTTAAGAATTCTTAAAGATCTAAGTATTAATAGTTTTCACAGAAAAGTTAAGACATTTAGTGCCGATTAAGATATTCAGTAGAATATCGACCGATGAGAGGTGTCTTCTGCCGGGCGACTATACTATTGATTGATTGAATGTATGTTACCACAAAAATTGAAAGATTTATCATTTGACTATAATGTAAGATTTATTTATTGTTACTTTGAATAGTAGAAACTTTGCTATATTTTCAGAATACAGACGTATTTGTCGGTATAATTTTGATACTACAACATTTATAGTACTTTTTTTATTAAATAAAAAAGTTTTTCAGCATTCAATACTACCGAACTCTGAAAAATGACAAATCTGCCTTCTTTTTTTTTTACCCAACGCTATTAGTAGTCAGCAAGCTGTCAGTTTACTGTTAGTTGTCATTAGATAACAGTACAATCCACGGTTTTCCGACGTCAAATTTTGTCAGTTTACTGTATCGCATTACCAGATGGCGCAGTTTAAACTACTTTTGAATTTGAAAACAAATCTATAATTATACGACACCATTATACGACACTATACAAATAAATTGCAAACAGAATAAATATTAATAAATATAAATAATATATGGTAATAACAAATTAATTTATTTAAAGCTATACAATATTTATGTATTTTTATGTGTTAAGTTATCCTATGATGTACGTTTTGTTATTATTTATTAGCTAGTGTTTTTCATTATTATATTCATTTATAATATATAGTTATTTTAAATAAATTTATCTCCAAGTGCAGTTTTAAAATGTTATCATAAAAAATAATAATCGCTTGATTAAAATATAGATTTCCTGTTTATTTATATGTAATTATATATAGTTTTACTAAAGTGCATGTTTGCAAATAGAATATTATAATGTTTAAAAAATTTATTACAAAAAATGTTGTGTTAATTTCTAAAATTTAACAACAAAACTAGGAAATCATGTTTCATAAAACGGCTGAATTTTACAAATTACAATTTTTTGTTAAATAGTCTTATTCTATTAAGTTAATTATCAATTATTTGTATTAACTATTTGAATTCAAGAAATTTGAAAAATAATTTTTTTTAACGATTACATTTAAAAAATTTACAAATTTTCGTGAATATTTTACGTTAAATTATATATATAAAAAAAAAAAAATTCTGTGCAAATATCATTCTCATATATTCCTAATATATATTAGCAAAATGTTATGATACACGGAGAGAACCATATCGAAACTAATATAACGTACGTCGTAATATGCACGAAGTTATACAGTAATCTGCTTACGATACCATATCGTAATTAAGTTTAGCCAATGGCATTGTTAGATTCCTCTTTTTCTACCAATCGAAGTACTGAAAAATTTACAATCCACACAGTACAATTTCATTTTCTCAGTGTAACCCAAAAAAAAACAGTTTCATTGTAAAAAAAAAAAAAAAAAAAGAATCGGTAAGAGGTGTGGAAAAATTATTCTCACAGAACAAAATTATTCATATCATTATTTGGTGAGATCCTAGTAGTGTATTAATAATTTAAAGGAAATTAATTTCAGATATTGTATTTATAATTAAAAATATGGTGCGTTGGTCTTTTATTCATCAACTCTCAGCGACCTAAAATAAATCTGTTGTTCCAATGTGATTTTTTCTCGCGTATAAATACAACACTTTACTCTCAAATCTTAATTTATATATTTTCATTATTTTATTATATTAAGTGAAAAAATATACATTGAATTAACAATTGGATTTCAAAAAAATTTGTCCTATAAGGCAAAATATTAATGTATTTGAAATGAAATTTTTTAAATTATTAGAAAAATTCTTATATTTTTTACAACGTGAGAGAATTCTTGGATTTCTTTGATTTATTTTTCTTAAATGTCATAGAAAAAATACCGGGACATGTTTCCTTTTATCAAAATTCAATAAATTTACATTGTATAGTTTTCAAAATTTTTTCCATTCAAAATAAAAATATACAAGTACACTCGAATCTGGCGAGACGCACGGCGTCGGGACCGGAAATCTTGCGAGACGCACGGCCGGTTATTCTTTATACGCGCATGCGCACATGTAAAATTGCGCCAAAGTGTTTCAAAACAGAATTTGT
>JABFOV010006607.1:0-10448 GCA_022817685.1 Aradophagus sp. ZL-2020
GAGTTGTACAATATCGAAGTAGAATTAATTTCTAGATTTTTTGCTTGTAATAAAAACGTTTTATTACAAGTAACATAAATCTTGCCATATTCAACAGGGTATACTATATAAGTATTTAATTGACTGTATTTATGTCAGACATCGATTACGTTATTTCATAAATACTGGTAGATTAAAGAAAATACATAATAATAATGATAATGATAATAATAAGAATAATGATAATAATAATGTCAATGTTGTTTAATGCCCTGACCCAAAATAGGTACGTACATAAGTAGTGGATGGTCCGGCGGTGGTGGAGGGTGGAAGTCCGGAGGTGGCTGGCCCTCTGGCGGTGGATGGAAAAGCGGTGGAGGCTGGAGTGGTGGTGGGGGCGGCTGGAGTGGTGGAGGTGGAGGCTGGAACGGCGGCGGTGGTAAGGTCGTCAAGGTCGTTCGAGTTGGTGGAGGTGGATGGCCCAGCGGTGGAGGTGGTGGTGGATGGCCGAGCAGCTGGAAACTAGGTGGAGGTGGCGGTGGAGGTGGATGGAAACTCGGGGGCGGTGGGGGCGGCTGGCCTAGCGGAGGCGGCGGTGGCTGGAAAGTCAGCGGAGGTGGGGGTGGATGGCCCAGCGGTGGTTGGTCGAGCGGTGGTGGTGGGGGCTGGAAAAGTGGATGGTCGGGAGGCGGCGGTGGCGGTGGAGGTAATATTCAATTTATTATTTTCTAACGAGATTAAATATCATGAAAGAAAAACACTTTAGTATTGTGAAAGAGTTTAATATTTTGAGATATCAATTTTATTTATTATGAAAAAAAATTGTTATCTGCTTTATTAAAACTGTTACTTTAAACTTCATTGTAATGAGTAATTAATAATGTTTACTATCTACGAAAATGATGTAATAAAAATTATTGACTTTTTAAAGAGTGTGGATAGATTTTGTAAAATAATCGAAATATCAAGTGATTCTATTTAAAAATGGAAACATGTATGGTTGTGACTTACAATGTGAACATACTCTAAAAGTATTTATTGCATTGGTTACAAAATTTAATGTATTTAAAATTAACTTTGTTAAATGATTTAGTAAATAATTACTGTGATTTACGGTTTGACTGATGTGTATACTTCTAATTTAGCAGTACATTATATAAAATTGATATAAGAAAATATTGGTTTACATAAAAGTTTAATAATTAGGATAATTTCTTTATCAAGATATAATAAAATACTACGTCTACAAAGAAATTATGAGCAACATCATACCGCTTGATAAAAAAAAAAAAAAAAGAAAAAAGAAAATCATCGATAAATAAAAAATCTAATAAATCATTACACTTTGTTCAAGGTTGGTGGTAAAAAGAGACGGTAGAAATAAAACAAAAAGGACTCGTCATTCGTGGACCTGAGCTTTATGCCAATGAGCCATCGTGATTTGTTAAGCTTAAGTGAACAACAAAAATTAGATTGTACGTAATCATCGTTTCAATACTCCGCACTCTGTACACTGAAGTAACGTATTTTTATACTTTATTTATACTTCTCAAAACCCGAAATAAATTGATATATTTTAATTCTAATCGTCTGAACCAATTGACTTTACCCTCGTGAAACCCTCTTTTCGACGCAGAAGTTTGAATTTCTACTTAAAATTTAAAATCGTAAGCCAAAAATAGTACTACAAAAATAGTAACACGTTTTTCAAGAGTGTAACTATTTCCGTCCAAACTCAAATGTCACGTCATAAATATTTTTACAAAACTCCATACGGCAAGAATTGCAAGACGACCTTGGTGCGAATTTCGTAACAGCGCGTGACAAATGTGGGTTACGAGAATCAACTACGCGCGGTCGTTAACCTCATTTTTAAACGGTGACATTTTGAAATTAGTAAGTAGCAAAGGTAATCCGTCAATTGTCGGACGATTGATGTCTTCTTTTTTTGCAACTATTTCCTAAATAGCTTTCCTTTTCGTCGAAACAAAAAGATAGAACAGCAGGAGAAGAATGCGTTGAGCTGATACTCCGAGCGGAATGAAAACGCACGTCCAAGAATTTTGCGCAAGTTTCGCAACAGAACGTTGCTTTTTATCGTTCCAAAAGTTTCTTAAAGAGTCCACCAATTACGATGGCAAACGTGCAGTTTGTTCGTCATTGTGCAATTCGGCCAGCGTTTTACGAAAAGTGCACTTTTTTTTTAATTCTACGGGAAGACAAATGGTTGAAAGCACTTTTATTTGCAAATAGACAATTTATACGTCTTTCGGTTTGGAAAATGTTGCCGCCGGTGCGCGAAGTGGCTGAGATATTAATACTTCCGATGTTCCGTATAACTTGTAAAGCTGGATTCAATTTTATAATAAAGTTTTCCAATTTCTGCGTAAGCCTCGCGATGGATTTATGGCGTTCTTTTACGTTATTTAAATTTCAATTAACATCGCGATTTTTTATTAAATGAGTCGTTTCGCAAGATTAAATGAAGTATGTAGAATCAATGCATACTTGGAACTGATAATGTCGAATTAATAAAGATTTTAATGTTGTCTTTATTTGAATCTTGATTTTTGAACATTTGTTACTGAATTTTATCATTAAAGGTGAAAAAAGTAGCATATTGTTTTCTTATTTATTTCCAATACTTTATATTTTGTCTCTTTATTTTCTAATTGTTTAATTTAATTTCTCTTATTGCCATAATATTTGTTCTCCTCTTGTTTAAAATTTTAAATGACTATTGAATAAATTCGAATGCTTATTGATTCAACGAAACACTTCTGAACATGTATGCCTTTTTTTAACAACGAATTTATCTAATTTACCAAACATATTAGTTACGAATTTCATAGATATCATGCACGAATTTCACTGTTGCCAGTGTTATATCATTATTGCAACTGCCTAAAATTATTATTTCCACATTTCCAGTCGATAACCGAAAGTAATTACAATGACGCGACGACAACAAACATGTCGCGCGGGCCATTAGGCGGTGCTTTATGCCAAATGAAAACACCAAATTTGCATGCACATTCGATTGTACAGGCCAGTGCTGTAATGAAATTTACGTCACGCAGAGTTTTGTCATTGCATAATTTCACGGGCTGGAAGGTTGGAGTAAGTCAAGGGAGGTGGGAACCGTAGCTCATATATTTTTCGCAACTTTAAAAGGAAGTTTTCCATAGATTTTTCAGACCACTTTTCCCTCTTTCTCTGTCACTGGAAAACTTTTGCAACGAAAAAAAAAAAGTCACCGTTACTGAAAACCAAAGCGATTTTAACTTCGCGACTTAAATGCCAACGACTTCCTTGAGGAATCAATTCTACAACTTTTTCATAACTTCGAACATTTTACACGATGTATGATTTCAGATAGATTTGCGAGTTTGCTATTCCGTCAACAAAAACGTTATACCGCGAATGGTGCTTCTCACTTCTTACCATAAATTCTATGTCCTTGATGTCAGTGCAAGTTGTTAAAGGTTTTATCAGATCATCGCGCGGTAGAAACAAAATCAGGCCATGATAAAAATTTAGATTGTGAAATGTTGGAGGAAATGTTTTGAGTGAATATCATCTCAAATTTCGTGTTACGTTATATTGTTTGCAGAATGAATTGATATGCAGATTTTACTTCTCATTTATTTTACGTCTTATGTTGAAATATCTGTACGTTCTTCGAAATGTTGTATTGCAGCCGAGCAAATTTTCTTTCTGAGATAGTAAATCACATTTCAAATAAACGTCGAGAAGAGTTTGTGTTTAAAGAAAAGCATTGTTTGGACAGTAAAGTGTATGATTTTATGGTAGAGGTAGATTACTTTAAGATTGTAAAGTGTTAAGTATTAGTTTACTAAATTTTAAGTAAATTTAGTTTTTGCATTTCTTATCTAAAAAGTGTGTGTAATAAGAATGAAATTTTTATCTGAAATTGATCTAAGTTAAATATATCTAAAACAATCGTGTTTTAATTAAAGTATACTGAATAAACTAATTATTTCAAATAATATATACTTGCTATAATATATTATTTTTATGAGTGTAAAAAACATTTTTCAAATCATTTAATTATACTGACAAACAATGCTTAGTCATTACTTCTTCAAGCCGTTGATCTTGCAAAGTCATCCTTCAGTTTCAAATCAATCACAAGTCGCGTTTCTTAGGATCACTGAAAGGTCAACGATAAAAGTGTAGTGGCTTAATTAAACACGTTCCGTATTAACGTAATAGAACGAACGATTTAATTGCATCTTCAAATAATAATGTTTGATTCTTTATCACAACGAATAAATTTGTTTGAAAAACTGAATCCAAGCAAAAGACAGGAATTTAATATTGTCAGGTCACGATTGCAAACATTCAATTTACTTGAATTTAATATTATCAAAGACAACAATTTAAAATTGCTTATGTGTGCAATTTTTCATAACGAGGCAATTCTCTTTTATTGTAGTTGCAGTGATTTGAGACTTTTTCGTGGCGTACTTCAAATTTCATCAAAGTCGAAGTAGGATAAAATGTTGACAGAGCAAGAGAAAGGTGAATTAAAAAGAAGAAAAATGAAAAGGACAACAGAAAAAAGTGATGCCACTTCCACGCTGAAGGAAGGAAAACAAACGTGCGATAAACTGGCTTTATGTGGCAATTTAATTAAGGACGATTTAACATCCGAAAATAATGTCGTAAGCAATTAGTCTGTGTTTTGATATCCAAATGATATTCGCGTATTCTTATAAGAAAGTTGGCGATATTATTTGCAGCTCGTCATTATTTTCCTGCCATAATTTGAACTCTTGAAATGTTTGAATCTTCCTTTAATTAGAGTCTCTGGTAGCGTGATGTTGCCGTATTGTGGATAATTAATGACTGCTTCGTTAACTAAAGTGCCTCGGATGAAAAAGGGAAAAAGACGGTTATGAAAAAGAAAAAGAGAGAAAAACTCGGGTAAAAAATAATAAATAAAAACAACATTTTCTGAGAAATTGCGCACGAAGAAAACTGTTCTGTTTGACATTATGAAGTTTTCCAGAAAAATAAAGAAATGAGGTCTAGTGATTAGAAAATATTCTTCGTTAATACAAGTTCGATAGAACCAAAGTGAACGTTAAAAGTTCATTTGAATAATTTTTTGGGAACTTTTCAACTTTGGATAAAAAATGAATCAAAATACATAAGTAAATTTTGCAATATTTATACAAACGTTCATGATTTTATCGTTTTGTATGCAAATAATATTATTTTCATTAAAGGGTTAATTGAATCATACACAGAAATGGTGCAGCTAGATTCAACAAAATATGTTTTGTTTGAACGAACAAAATAAATTCGGTCGAAACGATATGATCAATTCAAATATAATCTATTTTGATTCAAGTGACAATATATATATCGAACACATACTTTGGCGGAGTTTTTAATTTCAATTATTTAAAATAAAAAATCGTTTCGTTAAAAATTTTAATTTAATTTTTTATGAATGAATAGCATTAATTTATTATCGCCATTTTATTTTAACAAACGATGTTTATGTTTCCGAATTACAGTGACGATCGGTACAATTTTTACGCTCATTTGTTTGCTAATCTTGACTATTTAAGCATTTAAAGGGCGAGTTAAAGTGTATCTGAATTCAGCTCGGAATTCGGTTCGACGACATTATTTCTTTTTACGTATGACCGTAATCTCGGTCCCGAATAAAAAACACAGCTGAACGTGTTACAAGAATAAATTCTTGTTAAGCGTATGCGGGGATTTCCGGAAAGATTGCGTTTTGAATTACAAATTATATAGAAATTAGCTGTTTTTAAATGCCTATAAGATTTACGGGTCTCGTAAATTTTAAACATACCATATTGATTAACATTTAAACAATTAAATACATATTTATTAAAGTAGACAATTTAACAGAAAATATACTATTTAAGAACTTTTCAAGAAAATTTAAATAAATATTCAAAATTATACAATTTTTTAATGTTTATTGAAAAATAAAATAGTTAAGAGAATACGAGATATTATTATAATGTTTCTAAATGCAAAGGAAATGGACTTTACTTTGAAATAAGCAATGAGTTGTCGCTTGAAAAGTGATTATTATTGTTGTATAAATGGTATTATATTGTATTATACACAGTTCATTACTTATGAAATCAATTCACTGATATACAAATTAATTGAAGCACGTTCGTCTTCTCACTCTTTTCAAATAACGAAATTAATCCAGCATAATTTATCGCGGTCAATAAATATTAAAATATTGTATGCAACGGATATTTCGAAAATATAATTACATTGCAAACAATCTCTACGGCTGAACAATAATAAACGCGCTTAAACATATTTGATTGATTTGGCGATATCAAATTAAAACGACGATGATTACGAAACTCACTTCAATCATTTACGATTGTATAGTGATTTAGTTACGAAATGTGCACGAAATACGAAAAATACAATTTCTATTGATTTAGTTAAAAATCGCAATTTGCGAATATCGATTAAAAGTTTGCAACGGATGTGCAAGTTATTAGGAAAATATTGCTAAAAATGCATGTTTCTTTCGCGTTAAAAAAGTAATCTATATTTTCATATATTTATATGAAATATCATAACCATTTAAACCATTTAAACATAAACTCCTTAGTTTTTTGACAAAAACAATGCTACTTTTCTACCCACAACATTGCAATAATTGTTATGTTTACTTTTCTCAGTTAAAATATTAAATAATAAACAATTTCAATATAAATAAAAACAGAAATTATCTGTTCTTGCCGTGCGCCTCCCAATTAAACAAGTACCCTCGTTCGCGCGTGCAACTTTACCTCCATGGAATTAATATTTCCAATTAATTCCCCGACGAGAATAATAACGACATAAATCTCGAGTTTCATCGAGTTAATCACGCACTCCTTTTACTTCTACGTCCAATTATAGTGGCAATTTTTTACCCTTCAATTACGTCATCGGCAATTTGGCGATAATCGCTCGACTCGTTCAATTATATAATTGTTATCCTGCGAGCGCTTGGCATTATGCAATAAGTTGACGCGACCAAGAAAAGGCGGCCGATCGTTCGTCAGGGCCGGCGCGACGCGGAAAACGCCGCTTCCATTTGCGGATTTGGTAACGAGATTCTGGAGGCAAGTAAAAGCCGGTTTGCCGCCGATGGAAGATCAGTTTTTCTTTCCTGGTTCGCGTGTTTTCTTCACTTTCTCCCCCCCCCCCTCCTCCCGTAGCCGCCTTTCAATTTTCCACGAGACATCAAAAGCGTTCAGTGGCAATTATCATCGTTTGCAATTGCTTTTTTCAATTACGCAAGCTTAGTCTTACGGGCAACGTAGGTCGTTTCGCGCGAGCGTGCTGATTCAAACGAACCCGTCCTCTGATAACGCGAATTTTCGCATTAACTTGGCAAGGGAGCGCGGCAAAAAGTCGCGCTCCTGTTGTGGCGAACGGAAATTAACGTAATTGCCGCGTTACGCGAGCGTGAATACGAAAACATGTATATAAAAGTGGTACGCGACTTCTTGACGGAATCGGCGGACGTGAAAAGTACTGGGATTACACTCGGTATGTGTGTTTCGGCGCCACGGTGCGTAGCGCGAATACAAATTATTAAGCTTGACGAGCAGGGGCAAATTGGCTTTCGACGTTTCGGCCGCGCCGTTCGTTATGTTTTTCAATTGGGTTCTTTTTATACACATACAAACTTTTCGTACAAAAGGAAAGTTGTATTTATATGAAATATATACGTTTAATATTTGTTAAATAACTAATACTTTGGTAGGAAACATTAACTAGTAAAAAAAAAAAAATAAAGTATGCGAATATTCTCAGAATGAAAATTGATTTATGAAAAATTATAAACGTTTGAATGTAAACGCTAAACTTTGAATTGATATCTCGAATTTGTTGAGGTGATAAATTGTTTATTATTTGAATAAATGATTTCATTTTTCGTACCAAAATATTTAGTTTTTGAAAATTATTATTGTTTGATAATTCATTTAATATTGAAAAAACTTACCATTGTAGAAACGTCACTGGAGTGTAATGCGGCTGGCCACTACTGTTCGAGAATTATTCATCTTCCATCGCTGAAAATTTTGAGTTCATAAAATTGATATTTAAATTTTTGATACGTTTCTTCTTTAATCAATGATATAAAATTTAATCGTATAGATAGAATAAACATATATATAAATATTAATACTTTCTTGGAATTAATAGTGCAAAATTAGTAAAATGCATAAAAAAATCAGCATAAGTTATCAAAAAGTTAAACAAAAACGCAAGCACCGAATTTTTCAGTCAAATACTAAATCAGCTTCAAATTAGTATTAAATTATGGGACAGGTGGGAATTCATTTTGCCAATTTTGCGCTGCTAGATCCCTATCTCTATCGGCAATCAATTACCGCCATTGACATTTCGGCAAAACGTTTCTTTGAATTTGGCTCAAACTCTGAAATCCCGCGGCATTCGTATGACGCTTTATTTCGCGTTATTTCCGCTCTCGCGTTGCAGGATAAAAGGACGCACGAAATAAGCGGACCGACGGACAAAGCGATGCGCAAGTGCAAAGCGGTGCAATACTAGTTGCTGAAAAAAAGCCTCGAGTTGCGAGCTAATGTTTGAGGCCGCAATAGAGAGGCTGAAGTGTCGAGGAAAGAAATAGAAGCGCGGGGGGCGGCGGGGGCCGGGAACGTAGACCGGTTGGAAAAAAACGAGCGCAAAGTCATCGCGATGAGTGTCGGGCGGACATTTTGCTTTCGTTTTATCCCAACGGTTTGTGGATTGATGGTATCATTTGCAGATGGAAATAGGGGAATTGCGTGCAATATTTACAACGTCGGCCAGTGGCGCGCCTCGCCTTTACAAGTCCCCGATCGCGGGCTCCGCTTGAAACGTTTTTCATATTTATCACGATTTGCGGTTACGCGCCGTGCCGTCGAGCATTTTGTAAAGGATTTCGCGGAATGATAAAACGCAGACTTTACGACGGTTCTTCAATTCCGCGGAGAATAATGCATATTTATAAGGCGCGCGCGTGCGCGCGGTTAAAAATAATGCCGCGGAAAGTGTCGCGGGGATTAGTGGTTAATGAATTCAAGTGTCATGTTGAGCGATCGCTTTGCCGGTGCAAAGGGTCGCTTAAACAAAAATTAAATTCTTCGCTTAACTGTTTTTGGTTGGTACGGAGGGAGGTAATTGTTTTATGGCGGGAGGTTTTTGTGTAGTCGAGCATCCGTCCTTTGTATAGTAGGTGGTAGAAATTAGTAACGTCCTATGTTTCAGTGTGATTAATGCACCAACACAACCATATTGTCATATACATGTAGCAATTGTTTCATGCTATAATCGATGGAATATAAAAAGTAATTTTACAATTTATATTTTTGTTCTTCATTTTTATCTATATACTTTGAAATCAACGCGGTCGGTGTTGTAAAAAGCGCCACCTACAACTCAGGTGAGTCGACCGTGCTGCACCGAGTTGAAATGATAGGTTATGACTTGCTATATGAGATGTATATTTCTTACTGTATGTCCAACTTAAATCTAATTCAAGTAAAAATATCAATGGCTGGGAAGAACTCCTGTTATTTAATTTATCATAAAAATCCTTATTTCCAATTTAACAATGAACAAGAAATGGAGGTTTTTTGTTGCAATTTTGAAAATGAGGATTATTCTTGGGGATGAGGGTTCTCAGTCATAACTATATTCTTGATGACGAGTTTGAAATGTTCTTAAAAGTATAAATAAAGTCCGACTAAATATCTGGGGAAACAGGACTAGGCTCACCGATGGGAAAAATCGATCGCTGCTTGTCAGTAAGCAACGCTGGAACATTAAACAAACGGCAGGATTCCCGACAGAATCTGAGTTGTCAGTGAGTGCGAAAACCTATAAGTCGGTAGCCGGCGCTGGATTTGCAGCCGGCGCCGAGGGATCGACTTCATTGTCAGTGGGACTGTGCTCGCGGCAGCAGGGAACGTGTCGAAGTGGGCGGCAGAGTAGCATTCGCGTTGCACACTCCACGACCCTTAACTGAGTTCCAAGTTCGACTTGAATGACTCGAGTTTCTGCTACCCTTCAACGGACATCGCACTTTAACGCGAACGCTCGGCGTAAAGACGGCTAAAAGAGAAGAAAGAGGCGAGAAGAAAGCAAATGAGCGCGGGCGACGTCAATAAAGCCGGGCGAAAAAAGTCGTTCGGGGCGAAAAAGACATTTGCGCGGAAAAACGGCCGACTTTACCTTCGCACTGCCGCCGCCTCACCCACACACCCCCCCCGCCCCCCTACCTGCCGTTCCGACCATCGCGCGCCGTAGTCATCATCGCACGCACGTCGCACCTACGCTCACATCATCTCACTCTCGCGTGCTGCGCATGATTGTCGTGTTCTTTTCTTCGTTGTTCTCTGGTGTGTGTTGTGATATTATTGTTTTTTGTG
>JABFOV010006608.1:0-10447 GCA_022817685.1 Aradophagus sp. ZL-2020
ACATATGGCACTACGACAACTAGCACAACAGCACAACTCTATAAACGATGGTCTAAACATAGAGGCCTGCAGAATTACATACGTGAACTGATCGCTTAAGATAGAGTGTGTACCTCAGCTGCGAACCGTAGTTTGTGTTTTTTTATTATAACGACGGCCAACCAACGAATTCACCCACTGCCAACCGCCAGAAGGGTCAGAAGTGTATAAGAAGCAGGAACAAAAAAAAAAAAAAAAAAAAAAAAAAAACGTCGGAAGAGAACAACTAACTTGAATTTTTCCGACGACAGGCCTAGGAATCGAACTCGGTGACTTCGAGTTCGTAGGCAAGATACATAACCGCTTGGCCAGAGCGACGTGTGACAGCACTCTACAAATTACAAGTATATATACGTCATTTCGTACTATCGTATAATTAACCGATTAAAGTCCTGTAGTTGAAACAACGAATATGAATGAAAAGTTAATACAAAAAACCTGTGTTTTTTATAATTCCAATTGTTTAATACTTTAGGTATGAACAAATATAAATAAATTATAAACAAATTGTTTAAACAGTAGAATTTTACAGAAAAATATTGCAAGATGATTTTTAACGCCAGGAGAGATTCAGTTTTCAGTTTTCCATTTATTAATCAATCCCGCGTGGAAAAAGTAAGTCTGGTAACAGTCTGGGAAAATGTCTGGTAGCAAGTCTGGAAAAAGTTTGAAAACTGAACTGGCAAAAGTCTGAAATAGACAAATTGGTAGATATCTGAAAAATGTTTGTGCCAGACGGGTTCGGCCTACTGGCAGTAGGCTGGCAAAAGTCTGGCATTTTTTTGAGTGGCCTGAAAGGATGTCTGGCAATTGATCTAGCAGAAAGTCTGGGTAATGTCTGGCAACATAATCTAGGAAGTGGCTGGAAAAGGAATTGTCAGACAGTTACTTGATCAAATATATGTCTGGCTGGTAGTCCGGATATAGTGTGGACACAATCTGGATAAAGTCTGGCCTACCAGTCGAGTATATAGTTACGTACACTTACATTTTTATTATACTATAATATAAAGTGGACTATTCTTCTTGGAAGTTTTTTTTTTTATACATACGTGATCATGCGCAAAATAATATTTCCTTGACTTTGCTGCTCGTGTGCAAATGAGCAACTTGCACACTAGGGTGTATATGATAATACTACGTTTGTTACAATTGTTTGTTTTCTGAATCCTTCTTTGTTAATAACAAAACTATTTTTATTGTAATATTTAATTTTATTACTGATAGAATAATTTTCATTAGCATTTTTTTTCATACAAGTTTACTTTATTTTTCTGAAACAAACATTTAAGAATTTTTAAATTATATATAATAAAGAAATTTAATTTCTAAATTTTCTTGCTAGAAGCCTGACGATTTGTCATCGTTTTCAGGCTTGCTTGACCGCAGTAGCTTGATATCTTGATTTTCCGTAACTTCTATACCCAGACATTATTCACACGCAAGGTACGTAGTTTTTGAACGTTAAAAAGTCCAGAAAGACGATCGCATCTCGCGTGCTGCAAAATCAAAATATATTCGGCGTCATGAAATTACGTCGTTCGTTTTACTTTATTGCCCCCGATCCAATAAAAGTCCCAATAATAATGTTGGATGTTTTCCGATGCACCGTATTTGATTTAGTGCCGGCCATTTTGTGATCACATATCTGCCTCGTAAATCTCGCCGCAGTGGCGCCACCGAATATCAAACGCCGATGTGTCCCGTGCTCAACCCCAATCCTACGTAAAATATTACGTCGCTCTGTGCGCGGCACAACGTAAACTATCTTCCGTTCGATTTCTTCCTTTTTTTTTATCGTCATTCAGCAGCAGCCAATAGAAAATGCTGGATTGAATAGGAATTGCGTTAGTGCAACCTGCTTAAATGCTTTTGAAAACATCCGACGTCTCAATTTCATCGTGCTTTTTTATTATTTTCGACAGTCGCTATGTAATTACCAACAATTAGTTACTGAAATTCAAACGAGTAGATCAGTATCGTTTGTGAAAGATGAAGCTGCTTGTGATTTCGAATTCAATGATAACTTGACAATTTAACCAGAAGTACAATATTGTATACACGAGCACATTATTATTTGACTTAATTAATTTAAATTGTAAAATTAATTATGAATAATTTTTCAATCAACTATGTTTTAATAATTGTTTAATGAAACTTTAAGTGATTATCAACGATGTCTTTATCTTCTTTTTAATTATTGTTAGCTTAACGAAGCAATAACATTTAAAATAGATGTTATAATATGCAAAGAACACTACTTTCGATAAATATACTTCCAAGTTTTTGTAGTTTCAAACTTTTCGAGTTTTCGAAGCTTAAATATTTCAATGTTTTGAAGTTTTGAAATTTCGAAGGTTTTTAATTATATAATTCCTGGTAGAATATAGTATATAATTCCTAGTAGTACGTCCTAGAGCTTTCAAAATTTGATCCGTGTAAATTTACAAATTGGTGTGTAAAAGTTTAATTTGATTATAATTTTACGTTTCTAATTGAGGATTATTTGCTTCCACTTGTTGCCGGTGTAATTTTACGAGGATTTTTATTAGTGTATTCTTAATGATGTGACTCACACCACTTTGTTAAGGTATACAACAAACGTAATGAAGATAGAGTTTGCCGTTTTCTAATTTCTCCGAAATTTCAAAATTTAAAAATCTTCGAAATTCCAAACTTCGAAAAATTCGAAATTTTAAAGTTTCAAAAAATTTGAAAAATTAAAACTCCCGAATTTCGCAGGCAAATTTGAAACTTCAAATTATTCGAATATTTGAAATTATGTCTATTCAAGAAATCAACATCTCTAGTTTAAAACTTTAAAAGTATATCTGATGCACTTGAAGAATGTTTATAAAACTATTTATCAAGTATTTTCTCTGTGCGATTATTTAACTGATTTTAAAATTAATATTAACAAAAAATATAAACACTGTACGTAAAGAATATTTGTATTTAAATGATTTGGCCATCTGTTAGGATCGTCTGCTTAGTGGTTAGAAAAGCTAAGAGTTGGTATTTTCTCCGAGGAAGCTTGGACGAGGCAGTATATCGCTGTTATTATCTATTACAAGTGCGATCCGACAATCTACGCCATGAACTTAGTTTATGATATTGTCGCTTAGACGCAACTTGGTTTGCCCCTTTTTCAAAAGATATGCGCTGACAATGCTTTGTCATAATGAACGACAAAAGCTAACATTCAAAATGACTACAATTTTAAACACTATTTTTCTATAAGAAATAATTGATTATATAAAATCTAAAAAAAAAAAATTTTAGGATTGAGGACTGAGGATTTTAGGATTGAAAAAATATTTTAGGAAATATTGTATTATATCTTTCTATTAAAGCAACTCAAGACAGACCATATGTTTATTGTGATTCACTCTCTTACACAAAAAACCATACATTTGGCCTAAATAACAATCCAGTAAGATAGAAGTATCAAATACTGTAATTTAATTGATTTATTTCACTGAAAGAATTTCAGCTATATTTGTTTGTGAAAGTCATTTAGTAATAATAAGCATTGCTTCTTTCTCTCTTCCTTCAATGTAATTTGCTTATAAGCGAACGGTTGTTGTTGTTTTTGTTGTTATATTTGATGATATTTAAAATTACTAATTTAAAAACAACAATCAACAATTTTTAAAAACTTAAGAATTTCTTACTTTTACAAAATTTGAGGAATTTGTTAGTTTATAAAAAAATTGAAAAAGAAATCTTGCCAGTCCGTTGTTATAAAATACATTTAATTTTTTGAATACATTTTATATTCTTATCATTTTATATACAAAAGTGGAATTTCACTCGGACATCTTTTTCCACTGAGCTATTTACCCATAATACACCTAAGGAATAGTCATTATAACTTCAAAATATTAGTAACGTAAGATGTGTGATGCAGATAAATAATGATAATTTTGTCATCTCAAGATTTCTCGAGTTTATGTGCACCATTTGAGAATCGTTTTGAGGACGTACCGTATTGCAAAAACGCGTCACACCCCCAGCAGCTTTTATAGCGAGCATCGCGCGATGACTGTCTTTTATCGGTGAATGCTTCTCGAGCGAAAGACGACTTAGAATAACCGCGTAAAAACGCCGGGGCACATTATATCCATATATAACGCGTAGTTTATGACCATCGGGATCGCCAGCAGCGGGAAGAATAGGCGCTTGGCTATATCCCCCCCGGTATAAACACGACGGGTTTTATTGTTCGACGTTTCGTTATCTAATTGGTCGTTACTCGCGGGACTCGGCGCTTTCGTTCAGTTCCATTTTGCGCCATTTCACCTTTCAATTCCGCCCCCCCCCTTCGTCTTTTTCATCGCGGGTTATAGTTCTCAAAGATAATTCGTCCCTCGACGACCACCTCTCTCTACTCAATATCAATAATTTCGTTTCGATTTTAGACGCGTATTCGGATAGAGTTCGGGTATCTTATCTGAATCTCGTCCAACGAACGCACTTTCCTCGAATGTATGCAGTTTTGCAAAAATCGTGTCCCCATATTGCTTCAATTTTGTTGTAAATGACCCTATCAAACTTGCTCTCGAGAAATGATAAATTGTGGATTTCCGGGGTAAAGAGGATCCTTTCGCACCAAGGATTTGTTGCTTTAGAGGCTGGAACAGTCGACCTTGCGGAGAAGAGCTGACGTGAAGGGCTGGTTAATTGGCATGACAGATAGAGGGTGCGAGAGTTGTCGCTTAGTAACATTACGCTACGATAAAACTGATATCTAGCTTGAATATTCTCCATTTACTTCATCCCTTCGAAGATGTTTTCCCTTTTCCGCAACATCATTTGAACGCCGTCCTCTTAATTAGAATACAGAATTAGGTAACAACGACATACAGAGATCAATTTTATTTAGTTAGAACGAAGAAAAATTACTCGAAATATTGAAATTTTGTAAAATATGCTCTGCAACTATAGCTTGATCTGATACATATATACACTAAAAAACAAGTTCTAATAAATGAAAACTAGTTATTACAGTTAAAAAATCTTTTCAATGTTTGTCTAGAAAAAATGTTTTAATAAATATTTTAATAAAAGGATTTATTTTCCGTCAGTTTGATAACATTATAAGGTATATAAAACGATAAAAAGGTTTCCCGCGAGGAAAATCATATTTTTAAGAAAGTAAAGTTTATTTATTACAACTTTTTCTATAATAACCACAGTAATGCAGTTTCTAGTAGCACCAATTTGTTTTAGTGTTACCATAAGGATTAACTTTTTTCGTAAGTTTTGCAGCCAGAATTTATGCTATCGCCCATTTGTTCATCCAATACAAATTTAATTCGGGATAGCGTTGAGATTTAATCAAATATGAATAGGAATATGAACATTGTGTATTATTGTTGGAAAGTACTCGCGCCAGAGTGTCTGCCGGCCCCTATAGATCATTCCGCGGAACCCTCCCCATGCTGACTTGTTATTAAATTAATCCTTCGTTTAGCCAAATTGATGCATCGATATCACAGAGCACTCATAACTCATGACACCCTTCCAGCCACGTGACTGAACATCCACATAGAGAAAGCACAAATATTGCACGCTCCATCACACGTACAACGTGTTCGCAAATTATATATTAATTATTTTGCACGATGCAAGTGTAATGTTCTTACATTTCATGGGGCACACTTCAATAAATATTGAGGTCAATTGTTTTTATTTTGAAATTAAGTATACTCAAAAAAAGAAAAGGTTAAAAGAAGGATAACTGAATGGCGAAGTTTAAATTCTAAAATTGACGTTCAATGAAGGACAATGAAGAAGCGGTAATCTCTGTTATCTTTGTATGAACTTTATAATTACTATTTTTTTTTCTTTAGTTTTAATCCAAAGGTGCTTACCTCTGGAATAAAAGTGATTTCTGAAAATGTAAAAGGAATAAAATATTATGATTGTAATTAATTACACCCGAAGAACATAATTTATAATATTTTATGAGAATTATATTTCGTAGTTTTTGACTATATTTAGAGCTACACACAAGATGAGACAAGACGAAATTTAGTAAAATCTTGTCTTGTCTTGAAAAAAATGAAAATTATGAGTCTTGTCTTGTCTCTTCTCGTCTTGATCTTGTGTCGTAAAGTCTCGAATTTCTTCAATGTATAATATAATTCATATACATGCATTTGTTCCCGCGCGGAAATAATCAGTCTGGCTAGGAGTCTGGCCCAGACTAATTGCCTGACGGAATCGTCTAGCATTCATACAACAAGTAGAATGGCAGTTGTCTGGCAACATATCTGACAAAAGTCTGAATTTGTTTTGCAAGCCGCGCTACTAAAAGATGACTATTTTTTAAATAAATGAATATTTAATTATACAATTTTTCAATTATTGTTAATTTTACGCTATTTAGGCCGTTACGTATATTTACGGCAGCTTATATATATATACACATATATAATATCTATATAACGGTATAAAGAGCATAATATTTACAATAAATGAAAAACTTAAGAATTAAATAATTATTTATTTAAAAAATAATTAACTGATTCCATCAAACAATTAGTATGGGACGGACTCCTTGCTAGATCCTCGCCAGATCATCGCCAGACTGATTTTTTCCACGTGGGTTAATATTATGTGCTTTTCGTCAAACATAAAGAAATGATTGTTATAGCTCATTTGAGAAACTCGCTAATTATTCATTTCAATCCAATTGTAGGTATATTATTTTTCTCGAGACGTCTCGAGAGTCTTGACTTTTCTCAAGACTCTCGAGACGAGACAAGACCAAGATTTTTCTCGTCTTGTGTACAGCTCTAACTATACTTATGAAATAAGTTTGATCATGTAAAAAAAAGGTTTTTCATCGCAATGAAAAACAACGTTCAAGTCTCGGGCGTCGGTGGCACCCTTGGTGGAAATATACTATTTCTTGTACAATATTGATGTAAAACTTATGTTTTCCGGATGAATTTGAGCGAAATATAATAAAAAATTTGATCTTTCTTTTCTTGTCAATCTTTTTTTCATGTCAACTTTAACCACTAGCATTTTCGATGAAAAATCTCGAAATGTCGGTGAAGTAAAAATGTACATAATTTTTCTAGTTAGTTTTGTTTTTAATTAAACAGTTTAAACTGTTGTCATGACAGTCGGACTGTAAATCAGATTATCCTCGAAATTAATTGTTGTGTTTAATTATTTTCAACGAATAAACTTTGAATTAGAATTCTCAATTTCCCAACATGACATTTTCTTAAATTAAACTTTTGACTGGTCTGAGCTTTGCTAAATCAATCCACCAGTTCGTAAATGACGTTTAAACGGTCTCTTCGTTGTTCAAAAAAAGCTGTTTTCGTGATAAATAATCTTAACGCGTTTAACGCTATAAATGTTAACAATGACAAATTTTCTCGCGCCAAACATTATCCATTTGCTCACGTCATCCTTGTATTTCCGAATCCATTAACATTCTCCATCTATTGAAAAGCAATTCCGCTAAATTGATCTTGAAACTCTTTTCCGGCTAATGAATTCAACTTGGACACGGTATATAACTTGCATGTTAATGCCTGCAATCGTTTTACAGCGCAAAGTGTTTCCACTCTACATCGACGCGATTGTTAAACATTTTAGCCAATCTCTCGTCATCATAAAGATTAATATTTCGCATGCAATATCCCCGGCGTGATTTGTGTCTTTAATTTGGAGAATTGCCTGTTGACTCATCGGATTAATGAAGCTGTAATGCAATTATTAATTGAAATAGATGCATTACGTTTGCTCGTATAATCCGGAAACAGGCATTAATCGTCGAGTTGAAATTTCGCAAGCGCAATAAAAAAAAAAAGAAAATAATTTAATCATCTTTTTCGACGACTTTGCTTAATTAGTTAATCACATTCAAATCGTTTCATCACTTCTCGCTTGCGCGTGATAAAATAAGGTCGCGGTTTGCTCGACTTCGGTTGTATGGCGAAAAAGATCGCGAAACGACGAGTCATTCAAGCAGAAAACACGGCAAAAAGTGGTCGACAATGTTTTTGCTAGCACAGCGAATCAGAGATAAAATAAGATGGATAACCGTACAAATTACATTAGATCCTGCAGAAGCCTCTTCTATGACTTGTCATCGTTGATAATATTTTTATTACCATGTTCAAGCGAATTTTACATGCATGCAAATGACTGCCAATGACTGGTAAAAGTTAATGGCATTAGTTTTGAAAAATGTTGTTAATAATTTATATGATTAAACAATGTCTTAATGATCAAGTGAACTTGACTATTAATTTATTATTCGAAGTTTAAGAGACATTTAATTATGAAAATCAATATTTTATATGTTAGTCGTAAAATCAATTTAAATTAACTTTTAAGATAAATATCTCTATACCGAGAGAACTAGATATTCAAACCCGAGTCGAAATTTTCGGTGCTGAAATGGAGGCTGAAAAAAGGCTGAAAGGAGGCTGAAGAGGTTGAAAAGAAACTGCGTCATTGAAATTCAACCTCCTTTCAGCCTCAAAAGTGCGGATAATTCCAAAATTACAACTTAGAGGCTGAAAGGAGGTTGAGATTTTAACCTCTTCGATCTCTTTTCAGCCTTCTTTGAACCCCCTACTCGGTTTTAAATCTCCTTTTAATTTTAATTTTATTGTTGTTTGAATATTCGAAATTGAAAGCCATATAAATTTGCTTTTTATATTTATAATAATTCATAGTTTTAAACATGGTTTATAGCAAAAAATTTTTATTATATATTTGAAAAAAAAAAAAAAATTATTTTGTTAGCATCACTTTCATATCGTAATTGCCTATTATTTTATGATATTTACACTTATGTTTTTATTTATATTTATTTACATTACATATTATATATATTTATATATATATATACTTAACAGATTTATACACGTATATATACATAAATATACACACAACTAAACAACTAAACTATAACAACTAAAATACATCCTAAATTACACTTTACGGAGATTTGAACGCAAGTTGTACTGTTACAAAGTTAATACGCATCCCCTGATCTATAATTATATTTATGAAAGGGAATGTAAAAACAGGGTATAAAAATTTCGAGGCTGAAGAGACTGAAAGGAAGTTGAAATTTAAGGAAACAGAAGCGAAGCTGAAGAGGTTGATAAGAGGTTGAAAGTTAACGGAGGATGAAGAGGTTAAAAGAAGGTTGAAAATTTTGGATTTTAACTGAGCCTGAAGAGATGAAAGGAGGCTGAAAAGGTTGAAAGGAGTTTGAAAGGAGGCCGAAGAGGTTGAAAATTTCGACTCGGGAATTGATTATCCAGATAGTCAATCTAGATAGTTAGAAAATAACAAATCAGTTTGATAACATATATAGTATTTTTTGGCTTATTTCATAACCTTAGTATTCACATTAATTATCTGGAAATTCACATCGACTAACGAAATATTTACTTCGATTAATTAGATAATACATTTCTTGACTATTTGCAGAAAATTCTAGAGTATCTTTAGATAATAAAATTGACTATCCGAAATAATTAAAAGAACTATCTATATAGTTCTTTGAACTATCTATTTCTCGGAGTATACTTTTGAGAGTTCGATATGAAATTTTAATGCTACATAATTAATTATTTATTAATTATTTCTTTTTAAAAATGAATATAGATGATTTTAATATTAAAATTATGCGCGGAAAAAACTGCAGACTACTGACTCTGTTGCCAAAGATGATTGAGCAATGTCGACTAGAATAGAAGACTTATAAAGATAAACGATAACGAATAAAATTACATTTTTCATTTTATTTGTCATTGTTTAACTTTAAAAGTTACTTTCGATCTAATTCAACTCTCCTCAGTGCTGTGCCGTAAACGAGTATTTCGTTTGTAGTTTCTTCAATTTATTTTCACCTACATTTTTCATACTATCAACTTACTTAAATGCAAATATAACGAACAGATGAATATTCTTTTTTTCTAGTTGACATTTCGCAACCATTGTTTACACGATTGATGTCCATCAAATAACAACAAAATAGTCGTTTTTCCAAATGAGTTTACGTCGTGGCAGTTTCTAGTTTTGCCGTGAAATACGAGCGGCGAAGTGAAGGGGTGCGACAAGTTTATACATTGCGGTCCAAGACAAATTGTCGTTGTCGTGTTGCTAAAGAAGGAGGGGGAGGCGGGGATCGGGCGGGAAATGTGAGAAATACTCCCCAACTGACAAACTGGCGGAAGTCCGCCTCTTGCGATTCTTCCGAACGCCACATTATCGGACGGTCGTCGACTATCGACCATTTATATTTTTGACCAGAGTGTAAGGATACACGCGACCGTCCCTTCGATAAAATTGTTTTCCTTCACTGAACGACGACGGGAAACACCGGCTATTACATAACATTTGCTACCAGTAAGGGTTG